>JAQZBX010017847.1:0-29680 GCA_029593785.1 Cabassous unicinctus | reverse complement strand
TCTGTGTCCAAGAAGCAAAATGTACTCCCATCTAATAAATCTGAATAGACCAACTCTAAGACAAATACTAATAAGAATGTCAAACGCCAAAGACAAAGAGAGAATTCTGAGAGCAGCAAGAGAAAAGCAATGCATAACATATAAGGGATACCCAATAAGATTAAGTGATAATTTCTCATCAGAAACCATGGAAGCAAGAATGCAGTTGTATGATATATTTAAGATACTGCAAGAGAAAAACTTCCAGACAAGAATTTTATATCCAGCAAGATTATCTTTCAAAAATGAATGTGAGTTTAGAATATTCACAGATAAACAGAAACTAAGAGTTTATAACAAAAAGACCAACTTTGCAGGAAATACTAAAGGGAGTGTTACAGTCTGAAGAGAAAAGACAGGAGAAAGAGACTTGGAAGAGAGTCTAGAAATAATGACTGTATCAGTAATAGTAAATATAAGTGCCAAAAATAAAATGACAAATAAAACACAAAGATCAAAATGGATGAAATAAGAACTGCCTTTAGAGTAATAACATTGGATGCTAATGGCTTAAAATCCCAATCAAAAGACACAGAATGGCAGAATGGATAAGAAAATATAAGCCATCTATATGCTGTCTGCAAGAGACTCACCTTAGACCCAAGGATACTAATAGATTGAAAGTAAAAGGTTGGAAAAAGATATTCCATGCATTCAGTAACCAAGAAAAAAAAAAAAAAAGCTGAGTTAGCTATACTTATATCAGATGATATAGACTTTAAAAACAAAACTGTTACTAGAGACAAGGAAGGACATTACATATTAATAAAAGGAATGATTTTCACCAGGGAGAAATAACAACCATAAATGTATATGCACCTCACCAGGATGCCCCAAGGTTATGAGGCAAACACTGGCAAAATGCAGGAAGAAATAAACATATCTATAATAATAGTTGGAGACTTCAATACACCACTGTCAGCATTGGATAGAACATCTGATCAGAGGATAAATAAAGAAAGAGAGAGTTTGAATAATATGATAAATGGACTAAACCTAATAAACATATACATAACATTGCACCCCAAAACAGCAGAATATACTTTCTTTTCAAGTGTTCATGGATCTTTCTCCAGGATAGACCATATGTTGGGTCACAAAGCAGATTTCAATAAACTCAACAAAATTGAAATTATACAAAGCAATTTTCTGATCATAATGGAATAAAGTTGGAAATCAACAAGCAGCAGAAAAAAGGAAAATTCACAAATATATGGAGATTAAACAACACACTCTTTAATAATCAGTGGGAAAGAAGAAATTTCAAGAGAAAACAATAAATATCTTGAGGTGAATGAAAATGAGAATGCGTTTCCGAACCTATGGAATGCAGCAAAAGCAGTGTTGAGAGGAAAATTTATAGACCTCTATGCTTTCATTAAAAAACAAGAAAAAGCTAAAACCAATAACCTAACTACACAGCTGGAGGACTAGAAAAAGAATAGCAATCTAATCCCAAAGCAAGTGGAAGGAATGAAATAACAAAAATCAGAGAAGAAATAAATGAAATTGAGAACAAATAAAACAATAGAGAGAATTCACAAAACCAAAAGTTGGTTCTTTGAGAAGATTAACAAAATCGACAAACCCTTAGCTAGACTGACTAAGAAAAAAAGAGAGAAGATGCAAATAAATAAAATAAAAATTGAAAACAGAAACATAACTACAGACTCCACAGAAATAAGAGATATCATAAGAGGATACTATGAACAGCTTTATGCAAAAAAGCTAGACAATATAGATAAAATGGAAAAATTCCTAGGAAGTTACATATAACCTACACTGACCCTAGAAGAAATAGAAGACCACAATGAACCAATCACAAGTTAAGAGACTGAAAAAGTCATCAAACTGCTCCCCAAAATGAAAAGTCCAGGACCAGACAGTTTCACAGGTGAGTCCTACCAAACATTCAAAGGAAATGTAATACCAATATTACTCAAGCTCTTCCAAAAATTGAACAAGAAGGAACGCTACCAAACTCATTCTATGAAGCCAATATCACCCTAATACCAAAGCCAGATGACGATATTATGAAAAAAGAAAATAACAGACACATTTCTCTAATGAATACAGATGCAAAAATCCTCAAGAAAATACTTGCTAATAGAATCCAAAAACACATTAAAAGAATTATTCATCATGATCAAGTGGGTTTTATACCAGGCATGCAAGGCTGGTTCAACACAAGAAAATCAATCAGCATAAAACACCACATTAATAAATCAAAGAAGAAAAAGCAGATGATCTTATTGCTTAATGCAGTGAAGGCATTTGACAAAATACAACGTCCTTTCTTGATAAAAATTCTACAAAAAATAGGAATTGAAGGAATCTTTCTCAAAATGATAAAGACCATATATGAAAAACCCACAGCTAACATTGTACTCAAGGGTGAAAAACTAAAAGCTTTCCCATTGAGATCAGGGACAAGACAAGATGCCCATTGTCACCACTGTTGTTCAGTATAGTGCTAGAAGTTCTAACTAGAACAATCAGGCAAGAAAAAGAAATCAAAGGCATCCAAATTAGAAAGGAAGAATTAAAACTTTCACTATTATCATATGATATAATTGTATATCTAGAAAGTCCTGGGAAATCTACAACAAAGCTGATAGAGGTAATAAAAGATTTCAATAGATTTCAAAAGATCAATACACAAAAATCATTGGTGTTTCTATACACTAGTAATGTGCAATCTTAGGAGGAAATCAAGAAAAAAATTCCATTTACAATAGCAACTAAAAGAGTCAAATATTTAGGAATAAACTTAACCAAGGATGTAAAGCATTTGTATTTGGAAGACTATAAAGCATTGCTAAAAGAAATAAAAAACAGACCTAAAAAATTGGAAGAACATTCAATGCTCAGAGATTGGAAGACTAAATATCATTAAGATGTCAATTCTACCCAAATTGATATAACCAAACTAACATTCCCAATAAAAATTCCACCAGCATTTTTAAACAAATGAAAAACACAACTATCTAATTTATCTGGAAGGGTAAGAGGTCCCAAATAGACAGAAACATCTTAAAAAGGAAAAGTGAAGTTGGAAGACTCTCACTTCCAGACTTTAAATCATATTACCTAGCTAAAGTGGTAAAAAGAGCATGGTACTGGCATAAAGATAGACATATAGACCAATGGAAGTGAATTGATGGTTCAGAAAAAACCCTAAGATCTATGGCCAAGTGACTTTTGACAAGCCTGTGAAACCCAACCAGCTGAGAAAGAACAGTTTATTCAGCAAATGATGCTGGGAGAACTGGATATTCATCACTAAAAGAAAGAAAGAGGACCCCTATCTCACACCTTATACAAAAAATAACTCAAAATGGATCAAAGACCTAAATATAAAAGCAAGTACAATAAAGCTCCTAGAAGAAAATGTTTGGAAAACAGGTTCAAGACATAGTGGTAGGTGGTGGATTCTTAAACCTTACACCAAAAGTACAAACAATGAAAGAAAACTTGGATAAATGAGACCTCCTCAAGCTTAAACACTTCTGTGATTCAAAGGACTTCATTAAGAAGGTCAAAAGTCAGCCCACTCAAAGGGAGAAAATATTTTGAAATGACATATCTGATAATGGTTTCATTTCCATTCTATATAAAGAGATCATACAACTCAACAATAAAAGAGCAAGCAATCCACTTTAAAAATGGGCAAAATATTTAAATAGACATTTCTCTAAAGAAGAATTACAAATGGCCAAAAAGTACTTGAAAAAATGTTCCATATCACTAGGTATTAGGGAAATGCAAATTAAAACAACAGATATCATCTAACACCACATAGAATGGCCATTATTAAAAAAAAAACAACAGACAACAATAAGTGCTGGAGAGGATGTGGAGAAATAGGAACACTCCTTCACTGTTGGTGGGAGAGAAAATGGTGCATCTTCTGTGGAAGACAGCTTGGCTCTTCCTCAAGAAGTTAAATATAGAATTATTATATGATCCAGCAATTCCTCTACTAGGAATATATCCAGAAGAACTAAAAACTATGACACAAACAGACATCTGCACACTGATATTCACAGTTGTGAATTCACAGTTGTGAACTGTGCTATTCACAGTTGCCAAAAGATGGAAACATCCCAAGTGTCCATCAACCAATGAATGGATAAACAAAATGTGGTATACACCTATGATGGAAAGCTATGTTGCAGCAAGAAGAAGTGAAATTGGGACACATATGATAACATGGATGAATCTTGAAGATATTATACTAAACAAAGTAAGCCAGACACAAAAGGACAAATATTGCATGGTCTCATTAATATTAATTAAATAAGAAGAATAAACTCATGGAGTTAAAACTTAGAGTATTGGTTATTAGGTGATAAGAGGAAAGCTGAGAAGAACTACTGATATTTAATGTATGTAGAAGGTCTAACTTGACTGCAAAAGTGTGGAAATGGATAGAGTTGATGGTAACACATTATTGTGAATAACAACTGACTTATAAATGGAATTGTGGCTGAAAAGGGTAGTCTAGGGATGTAAATGTCAATTGAAAGAAAGATAAAGAATAATCTAGGAATTGAATAACACAGTGAAACCAGAGGTGGATGAGAATCGTGGTTGAGGCTACAAATGAAAGTGTGTCCTTCTGTGAACTAGAGTAGATGTACATCACTATTGCAGGGTGGTGGGAATGTGGAGAAGCATGAGAAAACTACAATTGGTGCAATATATAGACTGTGGTTAACAGCAATATTTTAATATTCTTGCATCAATGCCATAGATGTACTATGTTGATAATGGAAGTGTATGGAAAAAGTGTGCCAAATGTATGCTATGGACCATGGTTGGTGGTAATTGTCTGATGATATTATCTCACAATCTGTAACAAATATTCCAGCATGGTGTGGTGTGTTGGTGAAGGGGTGTTGTATGGGAATTCTACACGTGTGTATGATTGTTTTGCCAGTTCACAACCTCTGTAATAAAATACATATTTTTAAAATAGGGTAGGTTGGGGGAAAACATATCAAATGTTAGTTAGGGACAATAGTTAGAAATATATATATATATATATATGAGGCAAACATTAGAAAAAAATAAGTGGAGAAATAGATGCTTCCACTATTACAATGGGGGAATTTAATACATCATTATCACCATTAGAAAGAACATCTCAAGAGAGGGTCAATAAAGAAACAGAGACCTTTAATAATATGTTAGGGGATCTAGACCAAACAGATATATACAGAATATTACAGTCAAGTACAGAAGGATATATATTCTTCTCAACTGCACATGTATCATGTAGGCCACATGATAAGTCAGGGAACAACCCTCAAGGAATTCAGAAAGATTGAAATTATATGAAGTAATTTCTCTGACCACATCAGAATGAAGCTGGAAATTTATAAGCAGCAGAGAACCAGAATAGGCACAATTATATGGAAGTTAAACTACACGCTCTTAGTCAATCTGTTGGTCAAGGAGGAAATTGCAAAAGAAATTGGTAACTGCCCTGAAATGAGTGAAAATGAAAACAAAACTTATCAAAACTTATGGGAAGCAGCAAAAGCACTGCTGAGAGGGAAATTTATGGCCATAAATGCCCATATTAAAAGTCAACAAAAAGCTAAAATCAATAACCTAACTGCACACTGGAGGAATTAGAAAAAAAATATCAACAATTAATCACAATGGGAGCAGAAAGAAAGAAATAAAGATTAGAGCAGAACTAAATGAAATTGAGAATTAAAAAAGAACTAGAAATAATCAACAAGACCAAAATCTTGTTCTTCGGGAAGATTAATAAAATTGGCACAACCTTAGCTAAACTAGCAAAGAAAAACAGAGAGAAGTTGCAAACACATAACATAAAAAATGAGAAAGGGGATATCACCACAGATCCAACAGAAATAAAGAGTATCGTAATAGTATTCTTTGAAAAATTGTATGCCCAGAAGATGAAATGGGCAAATTACTAGGAACACCCAAGAAGCCTACATTGACAGAAGAAGAAATTACTGAAATCAACAGACCAATCACAAGTAACAAGATTGAATTAGTCATCAAAAACCTCACAACTAAGAAAAGCCCAGGACTAGATGGCTTCATGGGCAAGCTGTACCAATCATTCTGGAAAGAATAATACCAATCTTACTTAAACTCTTCAAAAAATTAGAAGTGGAGGGAACATTACCTAACTCATTCTATGATGCCAACATCACCCTAATGCCAAAGCTCATAAAGATGCCACTAGAAATGAAAATTCTAAAGCAATCTCCCTAAGGAATTTGGCAGCTGAAACCCTCAACCAAATGCTTGCTACTTATACTCACCAACATAACAAATAAATTGTACACCATGATCAAGTGGGTTTCATCCCTGGGTTGCAAGGATGTTTAAACATAAGGAAATAAATATTGTAATACATCACATTAACAGATTGAAATAAAAAGATCAAATGATGATCTTTATTGATGCAGAAAAAGCTTTTGATAAAGCACAGCATCCTTTCTTGATAAAAACACTTCAAAAGATAGGAATAGAAGGAAATTTCCTCAACATGATAAAGTGTATGTATCAATAAGCCACAGCTAACCTCATATTCAATAGTGGAATGCTAAAATATTTCTCACTAAGATCTGGAACAAGACAAAGATGCCCACTTTCACTACTCTTATTTAATATTGTGTTATAAGTACTTGATTGAGTACTTAGGAAAGAAAAAGGCAAACATCATCCAAATTTAAAAAGAAGTAAAAATTTCAGTATTGCAGATGACATGATCCTATACATATAAAGCCCTGAAAAATCTACAACAAAGTTTATGGAGTTGATAAATGTGTTCAGAAAAATGGAAGGACATAATATTAACACGCAAAAATCAGGAGCGTTTCATCACACTAATAATGAGTAATCTGAGAAGGAAATCAAGAAAAAAATTCCATTTAAAATAGCAAGTAAAAGAATCAAATATTTAGAAATAAACTTAGCTAAACATTTAAAGGATTGTACACAGAAAATTACACAACATTTTTAAAGGAAATAAAAGAAGACCTACACAAATGGAAGAATATTCAGTGTTCATGGATTGGAAGACTAAATATCATGAAGATGTCCATCCTACCCAAATTGATTTAGAGATTTAATGCAATCCAAATAATAATTACAATAGCTTTTCTTACTGGATTGGAAAAACTAATTATGAAATTTATCTGCAAAGGCAAGTGGCTCCAAATAACCAAAAACATTGAAAAAGAGAAACAAAATCAGAAAAGTCATGCTACCTCTCTTTAAAGTATACTTCAAAGTTACTGTGGTCAAAACTGCATTGTATTGGCACAAGGATAGACATAAACATTTGAACCTATTTGAGGGTTCTGATATAGATCCTCACATATATGGCCAACTGATATTCAACAAAGGAACTAAGCCCACTCAAATGGGACAGAATGGCCTCTTCATCAAATGGTACTGGGAAAATTGGAAGTCCATATCCAAATGAATGAGAGAGGTTGACTATTGCATGCCCTACACATACACAAAAAAAGAACAAGATGGATCATAGACCTTTTTTTAAATTTTTTAAATTCTTTAAAGATATTTAGATTACACAAATGTTACATAAAACTACGAGATTCTCATATGCCCTGCTCCCCACACCTCCCACACTTTCTCACATTAACAACATCCTTCATTAATGTGGTACATTTGTTACAATTGATGAACATATATGGGAGTGTTTACATTATAGTTTAAACTCTCTCCCACACAATTCTGTAAGTTATGACAAGATTTATAACAGCCTGTATCTGTCAATGCAACATCATTAGTACTATTCCAATGTCCCCCAAATGCCCCCATATTACACCTAATTTTCCCTCTCCCCCCCTCAAATCCTCTGCTGGCCACTGCATCCACATCAATGATAAAAGTTCTCGCATTGCTAAAATAGCAATAAGCCTATAGTATAATAAGAGTAAGTCTGCTCTAGTTCATCATTCATTCCCCAATGCTGAGTATTCAGGGTTGATGATGCCCATTCCAATTCTAATTGAGAGGGAGCTTAGATCCCATGAAGCAGATGGATGGAACTTTCTTTCTTGTAGTTGCAGACTCTATCTGTTCCTTGGGAACTTAATGTAAGAGCCAAGACTACAAAGTTCCTAGAACAGGTCATCTTAACCAGGTGTCCATGGACCCCAAAGTGACCTGTGGAAAGATTTCAGGGGTCTGTGGGCTTGAAATGAAAATTCAATAATATGTTATTCTTGTAGGGAAGTGTTGGTGCAGGTATGATATATTTATTAAATAATACACAGTATAGTATTAACTTTACATGATTTTTACTTTGCTGTAGCATATTCTGAGAGCAGGGGATAACTTCCTGCATAAAGGTTGGTAAGGATGGTAAATATGGTTTTGTGATGCCATAAGAAGACATGAATTTCTAAATCTTTGCCAAAAATGACTAGTTGAACATAAGTTGAACTGTGTTATCAACTATTGAAATTATGGTAAAGTTGTAAAATGTAATTTTCTATAATTCCAAATTTTAATTTAAAGACATGATCATGTTGATTGTCTAAAACTGTCTGTCACTACACTGACAATGTGCCAGTGGTTTTCACCTGACTTACAAAGGCATCCATGGAACAAAAATGGTTAAGATCCCTTGTCCTAGAAGATAATGTAAGGAAGCAACTACAAGATATGCAACAGGATTTTTTTTTCATAAATTTTACACCAAAAGCATGAACAACAAAGAAAAAGATAATAAATCTACATCAATCATTATTAGGGAAATGCATATCAAACTATAAGGAGATATCATCTTTTACTGATTAGTCAGTGGCTTTTAAAAAACAGAGAACTTCAAGTGTTGGAAAGAATGTGGATGAAAGGAACCCTCATCCTTTCCTGGTGGGAATGTAGAATTATGTAACAACTGTGGAGGACAATTTGGTGGTTCCTCAGGAACCTAACTATAGAACTGCCATATAACCAGCAACCCTACTTAGCAGTGAACTGAAAGCAGGGACAAGAACAGATATATGCACACCAATGTTCATAGTGGCATTATTCACTATTACCAAAAGATGGAAGCAAGCCACGTTTCAATCAACAGATAAATGGATAAGAAATTTGTGGTATACTCACACAATGGAGTATTACTGAGCTGTCAGAAAGAATGCAATATTAACAAATGGGACAACAAGGATGGAACTTGAAAACTTTAAATTCAGTGAAGTAAGTCAGTCACTGAAGAACAAATATTATATAACCTCACTGATATGACTTAAACAAATTAGCAGACTCACAAATCTAAGTTTGAAAGATAGGTTATCAGGAGACAAAAAAGGAATAGAAGACCAGAGGAAGGAAGAGGTGAACTCTGGGGATTGTAGGTCTGTGGATAAAACTACAATGATGGGAATGTTCTTTTGGTAAATATAGCAGGAGAGGGTTACTAGTGCAGTGCACCAGGGGTTGGGAGATATGTGGGGTAGAGTTCACCAGGAATATGCTTTTATGGAATATGAAAGTGTTCGACTTTTCATGGTGTTTTATATCAGTGGGTGAAGACACACAAAATAAAGAAGAAAATTTAAACTCCCATCCTAGGGAGTCCTGCTATGTTCTCAAATAGAAGGGCAAGTATCTCTCGAGAACATAGGCAGTGCCTAATAAAAGAAAACAGACTAATATGGCAAGACTTCAAAATTATTGAATGTAATTATGAATGTTATTCTTCAAAAATTTAAACTTAGTGGTTACCATAGGTTGTGAGGAGAGAGGAAAGAAGAATAGGGCATTTTAGGTCATAGGGATTGTACTGCATAATCTTGCATTGAAGGATACAAACCATTTTAAATTTTGTCAAAACCTATAAAAGCATATGGTGCAAAATGTAAGCCATAATGTAAGCCATTGACCATGGCTAATAGGACTCCTTCAATATTTCTGCATCGTTTGAAACAAATGTACCACACATGTAAAATGTTATTAATAGGGAAGAGTTGGAGAGGGAGAGGAGGTTGGGTATAGGGGAATCCCCTATATTTCCTATGTGAATTTTCTGTAACCTAAAATTTCTTTGAAGACAAATTGTAAATAAGATACTGGGGCACATGAGGAAGAAATTGTCACAATAAATAAAAAAATCTTTATGGTGATGAGAGACACAATTAAAAACATATTTTTTATGTTTGTATTTTATCTATTTATTGTTATATAATTTTATTGTTTTGATTTGTTTATTTTTTGGATTTGTTTTTGGAGAGGTTTTGGATCACAGACAGGTCACAATTGTGGCATGGGAAGAACAGTATTGCATGTTGTCAGTGATGGGTAGATGTGTAGGGAAGGGTGCAACTTGGGCACAGCTCTTGGAAATGAATAAGTTCAAGTAGTCATGGGTCATTGTCTCAGTGAGAGGACACCCACAAGATAACCAAAAGCTATTGAATTTCCATGTTGGGAAGTCCCGCTACAAAGTCCTACAGAGTTGAAAGAACCCCACAAGTACATGGACAGTGTCTAAAAAAGGAGGACAGATAATTACTCCAGGCCCTTTATATTGATGCTTGTACTTATGAAACTTGTACTTGAAAATTAAAACTTAGCCTAGTCACATACATTGCCTAAAAGTTACCTCCTGAAAGCCTCCTTGTTGCTCAAATGAGGTCTCTATACCAAATTCAGCATATAAGTGCACTACCTTTCCCCTGCATAAGACATGACTTCAAGGGAATAACCTCCCTGGTACCAAGGATTAGTACCAAGTGCCAACTAGATATGAATTTGGAAATAGTCCTTCACTAAAATTTGGAAACCTTAAATACAAATGAGATTTCATGGCAAAGAGTTTTCAAAGTGAGTCAGCAGGTCCTTCCAGATGTTACACTTATGTATGTCACATCAGGATATCACTAATTTGCCACAGTAAACAGTTCCTCAAAAAATAGTGTTCCATGATGTCTCTAAAGACATCTAGACACTATAGGCAGAGCACACAATCTCAAGAATTTGGCACTCTGTCAGTGATCCTTACTTTGAAATACATGCTCCCAAATGTAATAGAAATAGACTCATTTATAATTTCTCCACACATGACTCATCTGCCCCTTTTATTTGAACCTATAATTAGCACTATACTCATTAAATTTATGTCCCAGAGACTTAAAAATTTGGTCTGTTCAAATGTCGTTTGAGCCCTGAATCAGAGCAGAATTGCAACACCTACCACCCAGTTTATTTGACTTGCCGAGGACAACAAACAAAAGGATGATGATGGACAATGCCCATGCCAAAAAATAGAGATTATCTACAACTGCAAGCAAGGCAGTTCCATCCATCTGCCCCATGGGATCTACACCCCCTCTCAATCAGAGGCAGGGTGGGTATCAGCATTCCAAAATCTTCAAGATTGAGGAATGAAGAAACATAAGGGGGGATATGCAACTATGAACTAATGTAGACTTTCCTAGCACAAAAGTAATTGTATCATTAACATAAAGGCAATGAACACCAGAGGCTCTGATGAATATTGTGTGAAGATGGCTTTATACTAACAGGCAAGACTCAATGTCCCCACAAAACTGAGGATGAAGAGCTAAAAGCTGTCCAAAGAATCGCCTTTGGGATTCAGCAGACTGTGACAGTGCTAGACAACTCCCAGGAGGGTGAAAGTCAGGGAGACAAGGAACTAGAAACAAAAAATGTGTACTATCTAACCCCTGCAGGACTGGAAAGTGTTCTAATGCCCCCACGCCAAAATATTAAACTGGGGAAAACCCCTGGCTCACTCTAGCTAACTGAGAGGGGAATAGAAATCTTCCCATCTGTCATATGTTTCAAGGGAGAAAGGGCGGGTAGGGGACTTTTCTTCAGTGAATTTAGCCAGCAGATCCCACTTTGAATTTCTTTTCTGGAGATAAAACACAGGGACATAGGAAATCCCAGACTGAAACGCTTCTGTGGAAATGTTTGCTGATGAATGCCATCCACTTGTTGCCCTGGAAATTGCATGGACAAAAACTGTTTTCATTTCTCTCTGTGTCCCAACCACTGGGTGAAAATCTGCATACCATTAGTGAGTACCTGACCCAATTTTGATAACTTTACCTGGACAATTTTAAAGACTTAGAAAAAGTTGAACCAAATATTAAAGAAGAGCTGTGGAAAAAAGAAAACAAACAACATGCAAAAGAGAGACATTGGCCATCAGAGTAAATTCAATAACATCTTCAGATGCCTAGACATCAGCAAAAACTTACAAATCATACTAAGAAACTGGAAGACATGGCTGAGGTAAAGGAACAAACCAAATATTCTGAAGAGATACAGGATTTAAGACAATTAATCAGTGATAAACACACAACTCTCCTAAATCAATTTTAAAAATTTAAAGAAATCAAGGATATTAAGAAGACACTGCGTGAGCATGAAGAACAAGTTGAAAGCCTGCAAAGTAAAGTAACAGAACTTATGGCAATGAAAGTCATGATGAATGAGATTAAAAACACATTAGCGGCATATAAGTACAGATTTGAATTGCTAGAAGACAGAATTAATGACTTCAAAGACAATATATCAGAACTGGAAAAGGCAGAACAGAAAGAGAAGAGAATGGGAAAAAATGGAACCACCTCAGGGAATTAAATGCAAATGCAAAATGCACAAACATTCACATTATCGGTGACCCAGAAAGAGAAGAGAATTGGAAAGGTGGCTGAAAGGAAACTGAGGAAATAATGACTGAAAACATCCCAAACCTTATGAAAGACATAAATATCAATAACCAAAAAGAACAATGCACCACAAACAAAGTAAATCTGAATAAACCTATCCTGAGAAAACTAGTATTCAGAATGATAAATATCAGAGATAAAAGGAATATTCTGAAAGCAGAAAGAGCAAAGCAAAGTATGACATAAAATGGAAATTCTATAAGTTTTAGTGCTGACCGCTCCTCAGAGCCATGGAGGTGAGAAGAAAGTGGTATAATGAATTTAAGGTCCTGGAATTCTGTATAGAGCAAAGAATTCTGTATAGAGCAAAACTGTACTTCAAATATGAGGGTGAGTTCTAGTCTTCAAGAAAAACAAAAGCTGATAGAATATGTTACCAAAAGACCATAAATACAAGAGATACTAAAAGAGGTGCTACAGCCTCAAAGGAAAAACAAGGACCAGAAATTTGGGTAAGAATGGAGTAATGAAGATTATTAGGAAGGGTAAATAACAAGAGAGACAATAGAAAAATATGACAACAGAGAGCCAAAGGACAAAATGGATGAAGTAAGTAATGCCTTTACAGTAATAATACTGAATGTTAATGAATTGAACTCCCCAATCAAAACACATACACTGATACAATAGATGAAAAGAATATGAGCCATCTATGTGTAGTCTATCACAGACCAACCTCAGATGTAAAAACACAACCAGGTTAAAAGTGAAAGTTTGGAAACAGGTATTCCATGAAAACAGTAACCAAGAAAAGAGTTGGGGCAGCAATACTAATATGTGACAAAACAGATTTCAAATGCAAAACTGTTATAAAGGATGAAGAAGGTTATTATATATTACTAAAAGGGGTAATTCAGCAAGAGGAAATAACTATACTAAATATATATACATATAACATGAGTGGCACAATATACATGGGGCACAAAGTGCCAAAGATGAAGGGAGAAATAGATACTTCTACAATATTATTTGGACACTTCAATATACAACTCTCAGGAACTGACAGAACATCAGAAGAGAGGATAAATAAAGAGAGAGCCTGTATAATATGGTAAATGAGCTAAACCTAACAGACATCTATAGAGCATTGCAGCCCAAAGCAGCAGGATATACATTCTTTTCAAATGCTCATGGATCCTTCTCCAAGATAGAACATACATTATTTCACAATACAAGTCTCAATAAATTTATGAAGATTGAAATTATACAAAACACTTTATCTTATCATAACAGAAGGTGCTGGACATCAATAGTGGATAGAAAAAGGGAAATTCATGAATATATGTATATTAAACAACACGCTCAAATAATCAGTGGGACAAAGAAGAAATTGCAATATAATTCAGTAAATATCCTGAAATGAAGGAAAATGAGAACACAATATATCAAAACCTATGGGAGTCAGGACATCGTACATGGGAATCAGGTGGTTAACCACTGAGCTACACCCAATCCCCTTGATAGTGATGACTGTATTTATGAACCTTTTCTTTTGAAATTGAAACTTATCCTAAGAGTATATGTTGCCTAAGACTTACCTCCTGAGGAACTTCTTGTTCCTCAAATGTGTCCTCTCTCTAAGCCAAACTCAGCCTATAAATGCACTACCTTCTCCCCGTAGTGGGTCATGACTCCTGGGGTTGAGACTCCATGACACTGAGAGATTATTACCAAGTGCGAACTAGCATTGCACCTGAAAAATGACCTTAACCATAAGGGAGAAATGGTAAATACAAATGAATTTTTATTACTAAGAGATTTCAAAGTGAATCAGGAAGTCATTCCAGAGGTTACACTTACGCAAGTATCAGGAGAATCTTATTGACTGCCAAAGTAAATATTGATACAAATAGCACAGCTCCTGAAGGCTCTGGAAAAATCCAGACACTATAGGCAGGGCAGACATCTCAGGAGTTTGGTGCCCTTCCAGTGGGCCCTACTTTGGGATCTATGCTCCCCAGTGTGACAGAGTTGTACTCTTTGGTGTTTTCCCTACACATGGCCCTTCAGCCCCTTCTATTTGAACCTATAGTTAGTACAAAACTTGATAGGTGTATGTCCATGAGACTTAAATTTTTGATCTGTCCATATGCCACTTAGGCTCTAAATCTCAGCAGAGTTGTAAGACCTACTCTCTAGTTCATTTGACACCCAGGAAAACTAACAAGGTGATGATAATGGACAAGTCACATCCCAAGGAACAGAGAGATTTTGCAGCTGCAAGCCAGAGAGTTTCATCCATATGCCCCATGGGATTTAAGCCCCCTCTCAAATATAGACATAATGGCCAACACCATCACAAAATCATCAGGATTAGAGAATGAACAATGGCTTAAGTAGATTTACTATTATTATACTATTGACTCATTATTATTCTAGCACTGGAAGTAATTGTACATTGATGTAGAGACAGTGGCCACCAGAGGCAGTGAGCAGAGAGGCAGTGAAAAATAGGGGGATTTTGGGGACAAAAGAATTATCCTGCATGATGTTACAATGACAAATATAGGCCATTATATATTTTGTCATAACTTACAAAGTTGCATGGGACAGAGTGTAAAGTATAATGTAAACTATAGTCCACAGTTAATGGCAGTGCTTCAATATATGCTCATCAATTTTAAGAAAGTTACCACACTAATGAAAGAAGTCATTGATGTGGGAAACTGTGGGAGGGTGTGGGAGTGGGGCATATGGGAATCCCCTATATTTTTTATGCAACGTTGATGTAACCTAAAGTTTCTTTTAAATAAATAGATAAATAAATAAGCTATGAGACACTGAAAAGGCATTGCTAAGAGGGAAATTTATAGGCCTCAATTCTTACATTAAAAAAGAAGAAAGAGATAAAATTGGAGACCTAATTGCACATCTGGAAAACAGTAAACTAATCCCAAACTTAGCTGAATGAAAGAAATTATAAAGATCAGAACACAAGTAAATGAAATTGGAAACCAAATAACAATAGAGAGATAAACAAAACAAAAGTTGTTTCTTTGAGAAGATAAAAAAAAAATCAAACAGCTAGACTGTCAAAGAAAAAGAGAGAAAACACAAATAAATAAAATCAGAAATGAGAGTGGGGACATTACCAGTGACTCCACAGAAATAAGAGTGATCATAAGAGGATGCTAAGAACACCTATATGCCCAAAATCTAGACAATGTAGATGAGGTGAACAAATTCCTAGAAACACACGAATCACCTACACTGACCTTAGAAGAAATAGAACAGCACAATATAAAAGCTTAAGTGAAGAGACTTAAACGGTCATCAAAAACCTCCCAGAGATGAAAAGCCAAGGACCAGATGGCTTCACAGGTGAATTTTCCCAATCATTCAAAGACAATATAATTCCAATCTTGCTCAAGTTTTTCCAAAAAATTGAACAGGAAAGATCATTACCACACTCATTCTATGAAGCCAACATCACTCTAATAACAAAACCAAATGAAGATACCACAAAAAAATAAAATTATTGACCCATATTTTAATGAATATAGATGCAAAAATCACCAACAAAATACCAGCATCCAAAGCACATTAAAAGACTAATTCACCACAATAAAGTGGGTTTTATCCCAGGTATGAGTGTGGTTCAACACAAGAAAATCAATTAGTATAATAAACCACATTGATAAATTGAAGAAGAAAAATCACATGATCCTCTCATTTAATGCAGAATATAAATTTGACAACATACAGTACACTTTCTTGATAAAAAGCATTGCAAATGATAGGAATAGAAGGAAGCTTTCTCAATATGATAAAGTGCATATATGAAAAACCTACAGCTAGCATTTCACTCAATGGTGAAAGATTGAAACTTTTCTGCTGAGATCAGGAATAAGAAAAGGATGCCTATTGTCACCATTTTCTTCCAGTATTGTGCTAGAGGTTCTAGCTAGAGCAATTAGACTATATAAAGAAACAAAATGACTCAAATAGGAAAAGAAGTAAATTTTTCACTATTTGCTGATGAAATGAACCTTTATATGCAATATCCTGAAAAATCCACAACAAAGCTGAGTCCAGCAAAGTGATGGGATAAAAGTTTAATATGCATAAATCAGTCGTATTTCTATACACTATTGATGAGCAATTTGAGGAGGAAGTCAGAAAAAGATTCCATTTATAATAGCAACCAAAACAATCAAATATTTTGGAATAAACATAACCAAACACACAAAGGATCTGTATTCATGAAACTACAAAACATTGCTACAATAAATCAAAGAAGACTTAAATAAATGGATGGACATTCTGTGTTCATGGATTGGAAGGAAAATTCTACCCAATTGATTACAAATTCAATGCAATCCCAATAAAAAAAATTGTAACAGGCATGTTTGCAGTAGTGGATAATCCAATTATCAAATTTATTTGAAAGGGTAAGGAGCCCAGAATAGCCAAAAAGGTTTTAGAAAAGAAAAAACCAAGTTGGAGGACACTCACATTCAGAATTTAAAGCATATTACTTAGCTACAGTTGTAAAAACAGAATGGCACTGCAAAAAGACAGACACATTGACCAATAGAACAGAATTGATAACTCAAAAACAGACTTTCACATCTACACTCAAATGATTTTTTGACAAGTCTGTCAAGCACTCCCACCTGGACCAGAACAGTCAATTCAACAAATGGTGCTGGGAGAACTGGATATGTATATCCAAAAGAGAAAAGTGTACTCCTATCTCACACATTTTGCAAAAATTAAATCAAATAGATCAAGGACCTAAATAAAATGTAACCACCATAAAACTCCTAGAAGAAAATGTAGGCAAACATCTTGAAGATTTTGCGGTAGGTGGTAGTTTCTTAAACAGTACCCCCAATGCACGAGCAACAAAATCAACAAAAAAATAAATGGGACCTTCTCAAAATTAAACAGTTTTGCACCTCAAAGGACTTTGTCAAAAGGGTGAAAATGCAGCAGACTCAATGGGAGAAAATATTTTCCATCACATATCTTATAAGGTTTTAATATCCTTGATATACAAAGAGGATATAGCATCCAACAATAAAAAGACAAACTATCTATTTAAAAAATGGGCAAAAGACTTGAAAAGACAATTGTCCAAAGAAGAAATACAAATGGTGAAGAAACACATGAAAATGTGTTTAACATGCTAGTGATTAAATAAAAGCAAATCAAAACTATAATGAGATATCACATCACACTTATTAGACTGGCCATTATTAAAATGTAAGAAAACTGTAAATGTTGGTGAGGATGTGGAGAGATAGGAACACTTATTCCTTATTGGTGGGAATGTAGAATGGTACAGCCACTGTGGAGAACTGTTTGGCAGTTTCTAAGGAAGTTGAATATAGACTTGCCCTGTGACCCTGTAACACTGTTACTATTTATATACCCAAAATAACTGAAAGGAAAGACACAAACAGACATCTGCACACCGACATTCATAGAATATTATTCATAATTGCCTAAAGTTGGAAAAAACTCAGATGTCCATTAACTGACAAATGGATAAACAAATTAATGGATTATTATGCAGTGGTAAGAAGAAATGAATTCGTGAAACATAGGACAACATGGATGAACCTGGAGAACATTATGCTGAGTGAAGCAAGCCAGACAAAAAAGGACAAACACTGTATGATTTCACTATTATGAGCTAAATATGTTCTGTAAGCTCATGGATTTAATAATTAGAATATATGTCATCAGAAAATAAAAGGCAGGTAGAGAAAGGGAAGCTGAGGTTTAATCTATGAATAACTGGTGAAAATGTTGTTTGTAAATTTTTGGAAATGAATAGAAATTCTGAAAGCATACCATGGTGTTTGCAACTAGCAGGGCTATTATATGGGTATGACAATGGTTGAACAGGAAATTCTAAGGTCATATATATTACCAAAAGGAAAGCTAAAATCTGCAGCAGAGGACTGTATAAGATGGTAAAGCATAAATAAGGGTGTTATTGGCTATATAAGATTATTTTTACAAAATATAAATACATACTAGAGAGAAGGAAACAGAAGAGCAGCTATGTACGACAGAGGAAGCATAGAGAAATTGAGAGGTGATGAGTTTTGTTGGTTAGTTTTTTTATTATCATTGGAATAATGAAAATACTCTAACAATGATTGAAGTGATGAAATGCACAAATATGTGATTACACTGAATACCATTGATTGTACACTTTTTGATAGATTTATGATTTATTAATATATATCAATAAAATTTATTTGCTAAGAAAACCTCCTAGAAACCCTGAAATAGAAGGAAATTTCCTTATAAAATTACTTCTTAATGGATTAGGTGGGTTCTGTGGGAAGCAAGAAGGAAAAATGGATGGAGCATGAGGCATTTTGGGGCATTCAAATTGTTCTGCATGATCTGGCAGTAATGGATACAGACCATTATATATTTTTTTAGAAACTATAAAAGTTTATGGTACAGAATTTGAACCATAATGTAGGCCATTGACTAAGGTTAGTAGCAATGCTTCAATATTTCTTCAGTAATTGTAACGAACTTAGTATACCCATGTAAGACAAATAAGGAAAAATGTGAAAGGGTATGTGTTGGGGCATATGGGAATTCCCAATATTTTCTTTTTCAAATTTTTATTATTTTTTAATTATAAAGAAGTTTGAGATTACATAAATCTTACATAAAAAATGTAAGGGATTCCCATATGCCCCCAATCCCTCCCACATTTTCCCACGTTAATAACATTCTTCATTACTGGGGTACTTTGTTAAAATTGATGAACACATACTGAAATTTTTTAAAAAATTCTTTATAGCATTATAGTTTTGCAGCATGATCTTCCAATAACGGATGCAGGCCACTTCAAATTTTGTCAAAATCTACAAAAGTGTGCAATCCAAATTCTGAACCATACTGTAAGTCATTGCCCATGGTTAGTAACAATGCTTCAATACTTGAACATCAGTTGTAACAAATGTACCATCTGCATGTGAAATGTTATTAATAGGGGAAGGGGGGAAAAGGTGGAGGGTGTTGAATATATGGGAATCCTCTATATTCTCTATGTGACTTTTCTGTATCTTAAAGCTTCTTTGAAGATAAAATGAAAAAAAGTAAGACATTGGGGGAATATATGGAAGAAAATGTCACTGTACATACAAGAAAACATATCTTACAGTGATGAAAAAGAAAATGTTTAAAAAATTTTATTATTTCAATTTTTTGCATGTGTTTTATACCTTATTTTAAAAATTATTATTTCATTTTCTTATTAATTGTATTAGGTTATTTTGTTGGCTTTATTTTTGGAGAGGTTTTGGATCACAGAAGCATCACAACAGTGGGAGGTGAGGATTACTGGTGATGGGGGAATGCATGGGAAGAGGTTCACTTGTGGCATGCCTTTAAGGCATATGAGTATGTTCAAGTATTCATAGGGCATTATCTTGCTGGGTCAAGATGCACACAACAACTGAAAGAATATTGAATTCCCATCCTGAGTAATTCTGCTACATTCTCTAATAGGACAGCAAGAATTCCCAGAATGCAAGAGCAATGCAAGTGAAGGAAGACAGACCTTTATGCTTGGCCTTTGATATTAATGTTTGTTCTTATGAACTTTTTTCTTGTGAAATTCAAACTTAGCTTAGTAATATATATTGCTTAAGAGTTACCTTCTGAAAGCCTCCTTTTTGCTCAAATGTGACCTCTAAGTCAAATTCAGCATATAAACTCATTACCTTTCCTCTAGTGTGGTATATAAGTCCTGGGAATGAGCCTGCCTGGCACTGAGTGATTAGTACCAAGTACCAAATAGTGATATAATTGGAAAAAGAACTTGATCAAAAGTAGTGAAATATTAAATACAAATTGTTTTACCCCTTTTATTTGAATCTGTATTTAGGACTATATCCATTATATATGTGTCCTGGAGACATGAAACTTCTTGCTGTTCATATTCTGGTTGAGCCATGAATTTCAGCAGTGTTGCAGCCAACACCTACTCTCAAATTCATCAGACTCACCCAGGACAAGTAACAAAAGGATGATGTTGGGCAGTGGCCATCCCCAAAAAACAGATTTTCTAAAACTGTAAGCAAGACTGTTCCACCCATCTGCCTCATGGGATCTAAGCTCCTCTCACTCAGAAGCAGAGTTGGCATCACCATTACAAAATCCTCAAGATTGAGGAATGAACAAACATAAAGGCAGTATATAACTATGGATTACAATAGACATTATTCTAGTAATGGTATAATTTGTAACATTGATATAAAGGCAGTGTTCACCAGAAGTTCTGAGAAGGAGAGGGAGGAATATGTGTAACATGGAGCATTTTTGGGTTGTAGGAATTGTTCAGCATGACATTACAATGATGGATAAAGGCCATTATATATTTTATCAAAACCTATAAAATTGCATGGTGCAAAGTGTAGACCATAATGTAAACTATAGACCATGGTAAGTAGCAATGCTTCAGTATGTGTTCATAAATTGTAACAAATGTACCACACTAAGGAAAGATGTTGTTCATGGGGAACAGTGTAGAAGGTGGATGGGGTGAGCTATATGAGAATCCTCTATATTTTTTATGTAACATTTATGTAATCTAAAGCTTTTTTAAAATTAAAATAAAATAAAAATAAAGAAAAAAGAAAAGGACTTATACTGAGAGGTCTTGCTTTAATGTTTGATCTATTTTTAGGGATAAACTTCCAGTGAAAGGAAATTTCTTGGTCAAGGAATATAACTGCAAAATGGAAAATCAGAAAGTCTCCTGTTTCCTTTGAGATATAACTATTATTACTATACAGATTAATTAGAGTCAATATAATGATGCTTATGAACCTGGCTTAGATAGACAGTCCTGGCTTTGACCTTGACCTCAACCCTTCACAAATGCTGTGATCTTAAGCTAGTTCCCTTGTTTCTGCAAGCTCTTACTCCCTCACCTGTAACTAATGAAAAATGATACTAATCAGATAAAAGAGTTATGTCAAGAATTCAATGAGAAAATGCATATAAAATGTTTAAAAAGTGTTTCCATATAAGGAGTGTCATGGTTACTACTACTCAAGAAAGTTGAACTAATTTTCTACATGAAAACCTTTTATCAATTCAATATGTTTGCATTTTTCTTGTGCAGACCCCACTTCATATTTGGCACTAAATTCAACAAATATGCACTGAGCATAAATCCCATACCAATGACTCTACTAACATTGTAGTGACAAAATGGACAGATAGTCTGAAATTCAAGGAACACACATTGTGATGTAAATTTAGTATGACCTAAAAGAAAGTGAAAGAGATGAAATGAGGGGAAATCTTGTGGCTGATTTCATTTTACAAAACCATAGGAAAACATCTCTGTAAATGACTTTTCAAGGAAACATTTCAAAATAGGCATGGATACATGTAACTATGATAACAGGCATTATATATATATATATATAAAATGTGTGAGATAAGATTCATTTAATCTGTTTATCATGCATTCATTCCTTCCTCACATACACCAGTCCCCTTATTGCTGAGTGCACTGCTTTGCTTTAACAGTGCTTGATTAAAATTTTATAATCTCACAATGAAGCCTTTACAAAGTGGCATTACTTGTGTTCCTGGTGACATTTAACACAATAGCTAAGAATTTTTATAGACTTGGAGTTCCATTAATATAGTTTCTTTACTCAGGATTTCTGTACACTAGTTAGATTAATTTATTTAAAAAGAAATTATAGCAATTTCTTTTTACATGAGAGAATTTTCATTCTTAGAGGGTATATGAATACCAGAAAAAAATGGAAATAACTATTTACATAATTAGGAGAATGGTCATTTATTTTCCATCTAGTGTCTCATCTACATACAACCCCTTCTATTCACCTGTGTTAATTTTGGAAAGGAGGTTTGTGGAGCAATTCATGTTATTATTCCTGAGCGTGGGTGTCTTGAAATGTATAAAAGCCCAAGTTTAGAACAGAATATATGTGAAATGCTTCAATCAGAGACTAAATATATTCTTCTACAAAGGTTTGGTTAGTAAATATTCTGGGCTTTGCAGGTCAGAGATCACTGTGGTTATTAAGCAACTCTGCATTTGCAGCATGAGAGCAACTAGAGATAATTCAAAAGTGAATGGGTTTGAATGTCTTTCAATAACAGCTTATGTAAAGGGCCAGAAATAGACTGCTGGCTGTAATTTATAACAGAGTTCAGTCCTGATGAAATAGTGCCTAAAAAAATATCAAAATCAAGACATGGTTAGTTTATGGTGATTACAAAATTAGAACATAAAAAGGTGTTTGATTACAACCAAGATTGATAAGCTATAACTCTGAATGGTTTGAGTCACAACAGTCCTCCAAGGTCTCCATTCCTGAGATTAGGCTCCCCCTGCTGCCCAGAAGCTTTTCCAAGGCCCCCTTCATGTCCCTGTACCTCAGAGTGTATACAAAGTTGTTCAGCATGGTGGTGAACATGGAACAATTCACTGAGGATACCTGAACTGTCCTAGATGTAGCTGCAGAATTAAGGTGGACACAAAGACATGTGTTGTAGAATGGGGAGACACCCAAGAGGTTAAAAGGATTTATAATTAAATTGTATTTAATTATTATAATTAGCAAAATCTGTAACTTCCCTAACTGAGAAACTCTCAAAATAGACAAGACAATTGGAGACTAGGAGAAAATATTCCAGCTAAATGAATCACAGCCAGCAGGCCAGTTATAAAACACATTGTTAGGTTACTAATGTGGGTATTAGAACAGTTGAACTTTATTACTTCAAGAAGTTCACATAAATAGTGAGGGATTTTAATTACAGAGCTGAAAAAAGCCATGACACAGAAAATTTTTCAGAAAGCTTCCCCAGCACTCTGACAAGTAAGATCAGGAGAGGGAGCTGGATGAAGAGCTTGGGTTATGGATAACAGTGTAGTGTAAGGGGGACAGATGACCAAAAAAGAGGTCAAGTCAGTTGTTATGTTTCCAGAAGTACAATACTGAAAAAGGATATCTGGGTTAGAGAACCAACATAGGTAATGCTGGATAGTCTATAGCATGTCAGAGAAGGTGTTGGAGATGAAGCAGTTGTCAAAGAAAGACAAGTTGGAAAGGAAGAACTTTGAAAGCATGGGAGTTGGGATTTTGAGCTGATGGCCAGGAAGATGAGCAGATTGCCAGTGAAAATGACCAGGTACATGCATAGGAACAGCCCAAAGAGAAAGGTATGAATATCTGGCTTTTCAGAAAGTCCCAGGGGAAAAATACCAGAAGCCATGTTTGGCTTCCTGATTCCATGTAAAGCAAGTGTCTGTAAAAGTGAAGAAGAAGCAAGAGTAAATGAAGCTTTTATAGCTGAGATTGATACATTTTTAATATGTATAAGAACTTATTCCTTTTATGTCTAAATAGTATTCCTTTTTAAAGCCATATTATATCGTGATAATTCATTCATGTGTCATTGGGCAATTAAGTTGTTTCCCTATTTGGATATTAGACAAATTCATAGAGACAGAAACTAGGATAGGGTATTGGTTGTGGGAGAGAGGAAATAGGGAGTTTTTGCTTAATGGGCAAGAATTTATGGTTTTGGTGATGAGAAAGTTTTTAGTAATGTGTTGATACTAGCACAAGTTGTCAAAGTAATTAATGTCACTAAACTGTAGAATTAAACAGGTTAGATTTCAAATTTTGTATTATCTATATGTTAATACAATAAAACTAACAAAATAACAAATTAATAAAGTAAAAATTAAAAAATTAACAGTCATCTCAGAAAGTCTTTCACTTGAATCCAATGTATTGATGAGATACTACATATGCTTAATGGTCTCTTTCTCTTCAGTTTATTTGTGGTTTCCAGATGACACCATCTTCTGTGTTGTCACCACTACTCAGAAGAGCTAGATTCTAAACCTATTTCTTCACCCAAAGTAGACAACATGATTTCTACTGACGTGACATTGGTCAGTAAGCTTTTCATCATCTTAGATATATTTGTAATATGTTTTCATTTTTTGGATTTTTATTGAGAGCCCTTCTAGATAGTCTAGGATAATGTCCCCCATGCAAAATCCTTAACATGATCACATCTGTAAGTTCCCTCTTCCATTATAAGGTTATGTTTTCCCTAAACATGGATCTTCTGACTCTTCTATTTGAATCAATAATTAGTGCTAAGGTTGATAGTGTGTGTCCAAGAGACTGAAATCTTTGGGTTCTCCATGTGCCAGCTGGAACTTGAATCTCAACAGAGTTGCAACACCTACTCTCCAGTTCATTGTCCTCACCTTAGACAACTAAGGAGATAATGATGAACAGCAATCATACCAAGAACCAAGAGAGTCTAAACTGCAACCAAGATAGTCCCATCCATCTGGCCCATAAGATCAAATCCCCCCTCAATTAGAGGTGGAGTGGGCATCACCATCCAAGAGTCCTCAGGATTGGGGAATGACCTATGGACTAAAGTAGACTTAGTGTTTTTTGTATTTTTTTCTTTTTTTTTTTACTGTAGATTTATTGTGATTCTAGCGGAGGAAGAAATTATATAATTTATGTGGATGCAGTGACCACTGATGGTTCTGAGGACAGGGTGTAATATGGGGCATAGGACTGGTGTAACATGGGGGCATTTTCTGGACTTGAGAATTGTCCTGTGTGACATTACAATGACAAATACAGACATTACATATCTTGTCATAACATACAAAATTGTGTGGGAGAGAGTGTAAACTACAATGTAAACTATAATCCATACTTAGAGGCAATGCTTCAAAATGTTTTCATCAATTGTAATGAATATACCCCAATAATGAAGGATAAAGTTTATGTGGGAAAATGTGGGAAATGTAGGAAGCAGGGCCTATATGATAAGAAGGCCATTCCCTGGTAATGTGGAAAACACCATGTGAATCGAGAGTGAAATGGAAGAGCAAAGCTGAGAGAGAACACAGGAGCTGAGGTTCCTCCAGACTCAAGGACCACAGAGACAGAGCAGATGTAATTGCTGCAATAATAGATTGCACTCAATGTGAATACAATGGTTTTACCTAGCATCTGTGAAAACCGTTTGTACTTTTGTTTGGAAAACTGAGCAAGATACATGCTTCATTGACTGCTATGTAATTGTTTTGACATACAATCAATATGAAAACACTGATTTTACCTAATGATCTGAGAAAAGAGTATGATCTTTAGTTTTGAACACTAAGCAAGGTATAGGCTTCCTTGACATCTATGTACTTGTTTTGACTTACAATAAAGGTTAAAAGTCTGGTTTTACCTAGTGTTTGCAAAAATGTTGTGTACTTTAGTTTTAAAAACTAAATAAGATACATGTTTCATTGATGTGTCTTCATTTACAATCAATGTGAAAACACTGGCTATATCTAGCACTCTGTGAAAACAGTATGTTCTTTAGCTTTGAAAGCTAAGCAATATAAATGCTTCATTGCCTGCTATGCTTGTTTTGACTTACAATCCATGTGAAAACAGTGGTTTTACCTGGGACTCCCTGAAAATAGTATGTTCTTTAGTTTTGAAAACTATGCAAAGTACATGCTTCATTGTCTGCAATATACTTGTGTTGACTCACACTCTATGTGCAAACACTTGTTTTACCTAATGTCCGTGAAAACAGTTTGTTCTTTAGTTTTGAAACCTGAGCAGGATATATGGTTCATTGACTGGTATGTACTTATTTTGACTTACAGTCAATGTGAAAACCTGGGTTTTACCTAGCCGTCTGTGAAAACAGTGTATTCTTTAGTTTTGAACACTAAGCAAGATACATGCTTCATTGACTGCTTTGTACTTGAATTGATTACAATCAATATGAAAACACTGAATTTACCTAGCACTCTGTGAAATGTGTATGATCTTTGGTTTGAACACTAAGGAAGATATATGCTTCATTGACAGCAATGTACTTGCTTTGACTTAAAATCAAGGTAACAGCACTGGTATTAACTAGCACTCTGTGAAAACATTAGGATCTTTAGTTTTAAAACAAAGCAAGATACATGCTTCATTGATGTCTATGTACTCGTTTTGACTTACAATAAACGTGAAAACACTGATTTTATCTAGCCGTCTGTAAAAAAAGTATTTTCTTTAGTTTTGAAAACTAAGCAAGATACATGCTTTATTGACAGCTATGTACTTGTTTTGACTTACACTCTACATGAAAACTCTAGTCTTACCTAGTGTCTATGAAAAAAATGTGTTCTTTAGTCTTGAAAACTGAGCAGGATGAATGCTTCTTTGACAGCTATGTACATGTTTTGACTTACAATCAATGTGAAAACACTGCTTTTACCAGTGCTCTGTGAAAAGAATATGTTCTTTAGTTTTGAAAACTAAGCAAAATAAATGTCATTGACATCTACGTATTTGTTTTGACTTACAATCAATGTGAAAACACTATTTTACCTAACGCTCTATAAAAACAGTATTTTTGATTTATGAAAATTAAGCAAGATGCATGTTCACTGACTGCTATGTACTTGCTTTCTCTTACAATCAATGTGAAAGCAATGCTTTTACTTAGCACTGTCTAAAATCAGAATGTTCTTTAGTTTTGAAAACTCAGAAAAATGAATCCTTCATTGACTGCTATGTACTTGTCTTGACTTACAATCAATGTCAAAACACTGGTTTTTGCTAGAGCTCTGTGAAAACAGAGTGTACTTAATTTTGAAAACTAACCAAGAAAATGCTTCATTGACAGCTATGTACTTGTGTTGACTTACACTCAATGTCAAACACTGGTTTTAGGTATGCTATGTGAAAATTGTGTGTTCTTTAGTTCTGAAAACTAAGCCAGATAATGATTCATTGACCATTATGTACTTGTTTTCACTTACAATGAATGTTAAAACTCTGGTTTGACCTAGTGCTCCGTGAAAAGAGTATGTTCTTTCATTTTGAAAACTAAACCAGATACATGTTCATTGACTGCTTTGTACTTGTTTTCACTTACAATATGAAAACAATGATTTAACCTAGTGCTCTGTAAAAGCAGTATGCTCTTCACTCTTGAAAACGAAGTAAATTACATGCTTCATTGACTGTTATGTACTTGTTTTGACTTATGATCAAGGTTAAAACACTGGTTTTACCTAGGACTCTGTGAAAACAATATGATCTGTAATTTTGAAAACAAAAACACATGCTTCATTGACATTTATGTACTTGTTTTGACTTACAATCAATGTGAAAACACTGGTTTTACCTAACAGTCTGTGAATACATTATGTTCTATGGTTTTGGGAACTAACAGGATACATGTTTCATTGATTGCTATGTACTTGTTTTGACTTACAATCAATGTGAAAACATTCATTTTACTGTGAGCTCTGTGAAAACAGTATGTTCTTTGCTCTTGAAAACTAAGAAAAATTAATGCTTAATTGACAGCTATGTACCTGTTTTGAATTACAGTCAAGTTTAAATCACTGGTTTTACCAACCACTCCATGAAAACATATTGTTCTACAGTTTTGGAAACTAAGCAGGATGTATGTTTCCTTGATTGCTATGTACTTCTTTTGATTTACAATCAATGTGAAAACATTCATTTTACTGTGAACTCTGTGAAAGCAGTATGTTCTTTACTTTTGAAAACTAAGAAGTGACTGCTATGTATTTGTTTTGACTTACAATCAATGATAAAACACTGGTTTAACCTAACACTCTGTGAAAACAATATGTTCTTTAGTTTTCAAACTAAGTAAGATAATGTTTCATTGACATCTATGTACTTCTTTTGACTTACAATCAATGTGAAAACACTGATTTTACCTAGCACTCTGTGAAACCCTATGTTCTTTAGTTTTGAAAACTAAGCAAGGTACATTTTTCATTGACCACTATGTACTTTTTTTCACTTATAATCAATGAGAAAATACTGATATTACCTAGTGCTCTCTGAAAAGAGTATGATCTTTGGTTTTCAAAACAAAGCAAGATACATGCTTCATTGACAGGTATGTTCTTGTTTTGTCTTACACTCACTGTGAAAACACTAGTTTTATGTAGCGCTCTTTGAAAACAGTATGTTTTTAGTGATGAAAACTAAGCAATATTCATGCTTCATTGACTGCTTCATATTTGTTTTTACTTCCAATCAATGTTAAAACTCTGGTTTTACTCAGCACTCTGTGAAAAGAGTATATTTTCTTGTTTGAGATCTAAGCAAGGTATATATGTTCATTGACTGCTATGTCTTTGTTTTCACTTATAATCAATTTACCTAGTACTGTGTGAAAACAGTATTGTCTTTAGTTTTGTAAACTAAACAAAAGACATCCTTCATTGAGTGCTATGCACTTGTTTTGACTTACACTCTATGTAAAAACACTGGTTTTATGTAGCACTGTGTGAAAACAATATGTTCTTTAGTTTTGAAAACTAAGTAAGATACATATTTCATTGACATCTATGTACTTGTTTTGACTTACAAACAAAGTGAAAACACTGGTTATACCTAGTGCTCTGTGAAAACAGTATGTATTTTCATTTGAAAACTAAGCAAGATACATGTTTCTTTGACTATTATCTAAATATTTTCACATACAATCACTGTGAAAATACTGGTTTTATCAAGCACTCTGTGAAAACAATATGTTCTTTAGTGTTGACACTAATCAAGATACATCCTTCATTGACTGCTATTTACTTGTTTTGACTTATAATCAAGGTCAAAACACTGGTTTTACCTAGCAATCATCAGTTTATTATTGCTTTTAGTCCACTGGCATCCAAAAATGTTTGCCCATTTCTGAGAATAAGACAGATTTTATAACATTGTGGTGCACAATGAGCTTTTGTGCTACACACATACACACACACAAATGAAGAGATGCATGAAAAAATTGTATAAACCCATAGTATGTATGATGAATTCTGACATGTGTGTGTGTGTGTGTGTGTGTGTGTGTGT
>JAQZBX010017846.1:0-35182 GCA_029593785.1 Cabassous unicinctus | reverse complement strand
TCTTATATTTTACAAAAGCATTCGTCCAAAATGGAGTGGAACTAAAGCAAACTGAAACAAAACAACACAAAAATAGTCTTTCGCCACATATAATTGGAGATGTACTGCTCCAGGATGAACAGCAAAGACAGTGTTAAATCCAGTTACATTTGACAGGGAGGGGCCTATTCAATTAAATTGAAGTTTGAGGTGATATATAAAGTTTATTTGAAACGTTCCTGCCTGGTGGAAGACAATCCAAACCAGGGGATTTGATAGTCCTTACTTCAAATACAGAAAAGGTAGGAAGGTCCTTCTCCTGAGAAAATGGCATTCTTCCTAACCAAATGTGATTTCTTGTGATTCAGCTACCTATATATAAATGATCAACTTGATAATTCTAGTTATGTAATGTTAGGTGAGAACAATAAAATGTATTAAACAGAGCAATCATAAGAAATAAATGTAATAGAAAATGCTTCCATTTGGAAAAGGAGTATCACTGGTCTATTGCTCAGACTATATCTTGTTGGGCAGCTAAAACAAGGATTTTGCCTTCACAGGGGAGTGAGTTTGCTGGTTAGTCAATCTTCCTGTCATCAGGCCTTTTTGCTCAGAGCATTCTCCTAATTCATAGCCTTCATGAAGATAGCTGAGAGGGGCATGGAGGCCAGAAGATCACTTCGGTGGGTAGACAACTATTTGCTTAGGTGGCAAGGAACCAATTTCCATAAAACCTTAAAACCTTCACTGACTGCTGTTTGAGTCAATGTGCCAAGTGACAAAGTCAGCGATCTTCTCCAGGGCACTCTGCTTTTGCAGCATACACTTCTCAGCTTCCTACCTACAGACCTTATCACTTGGACCATCCTAATTCATCTGCTTCTATATTGGTTTTTGCCTCTAAAACAAAAGGATATAGAAATGAGTCTGGCTTAAACTGCCACTTGTTGACTCTTTTTCCAGTAAGGTAATTTTAGCCTTCGTCAAGTAAAAAATACTCAGAATAATTGTGGGATTAGGCTTTCCTCATTTTTCTGTCTCCTCCTACATTCAAATCTTATATCTCTAGTAATTGTTGCCTCTATGTCTCTGCCTAGGACTAGAAAATTTGATGTAGTTTTACAAAGCTACTAGGCATATTATTGTGATTCTTAGACATACTGGTTGCTGACCATTGGCAGAAAGTATGTCTTGAACCTTGGATATGTTCCCCTTCCTCATTTCTTCCTGGTGGGCTTCTTTGGATTAAAGCTCATGTTCTTGTAGTATCTTACTGAAGGCTGGAAATAGTAGCCAACATATTTCAGTGTCCTTAAGTTTTTATACAGACCCCTAAAGCTATAGTAATGAAAGACCTATTATCCAAATCTTAAGATACAATAGGCATCATTTTATCTATCTTTTACGTGGCAGGATTTATAATTTACCTTTCTCGGTTTTGTAGTTTTGGCAGTTTTAATTTCAGGCAGGATCTCTATCCCAACAGACAGCACTCATAGTGGGACAAAAGCACCTCAAAGGACCCTAAATAGCTCAGCTTTAACCATTCCTGGACTAATCAGCTTTATTGGAAACATGAGTCACTTCAGCTACCCTGGTGCCCATCTCCAGTAGACAAGGTTGAGCTGCTGAGAGAATGCTTATCCTTAGAAAGGTGTAGTATGAGAAAGGGTAATTATTCAAGGGGAAGGAATAGAGCATTAAAATTATGTGCCCAACATAAAAGCTTAACTTCAACTCAAGAAATATTAAATACTTTATAATTGAAAGCATCGAAATATTAAAGCATTCATTAAAACTATACACTTTACCTGTTAGTTGTTTCGATACAATTTTGATATGTTTGTAATGATAATAATTATTGATGAAAGTATTGAAAAATGCATTTCAAAGGTAACCTTCTTAAAATTCAAATTTCTTTTTTTTTCAGAAGCTTTTTCTTGGAAAACATAGCCAGGAAAACAGCCCAGAGAGAAGAATTAAGAATACCCCTTTGCAAAAGGTTTTATTTCATTTTCTTTCTAGTCTATCTCAAAAATTGAAATCACCGTAATTAAAATTGTTAGCTTATATTAATTCAGCATTCTACCACTAGAAGAATCTTGTATAAATGACAATCATATTACCAGAAAGTAAAAAGAGATACATTTTCTCATATTTTAATTGATCATGATTCTACTTTTTATTATAGAAACCCACACAAATTTAGGAAGCAAGTCTGAAGAGTAATTACATGTGGCACTGACCTAGAAATTCAAGGTTGGAATAGAGCTGGGGCCACAGGAATTAAAAACTGGAGCTGTGGGCTGTCATGTGCTGAGTGTTTGGGATGCATACTGAGGATCACTGAAAAGAAAATTCTTCTAATTTTTCAATGTAGCCATTGGCTGACTCGGGTAAGAATTGTGCAATGCCCCGTGGGCATATTTACCATTGAAGTTCAACTAGTGTTGTAGCCTGAACTTATAGAACGTTTTAACTGAGTAGAGATTAGTGAGCCTAGCAACATAGTTCTCTGGCAAACGTCAGCTATTTTTTAAGTGTTTGGAAATAGAAAATCCTCAATTACATACCAAGACCATTCACTCTTCTAATATTTAAACCCATGTGTATTAGAAGATGAAATGAATCCATCATTTCTGTTTCATTTAATCTTATCTTATCATAATGGTATAATAACAGTATTTTATAGTCTAAATTGCTGTTGAGCTTTTAAATTAAACATTTAAAAAAACCAAAAATAACATTTTAACCAGGTGTAATAACAACTTGAAACCTAAATGGTCTAAGCTAGCTGAAAACATGGATTCCATCAGGTTCACACTGGCTCCATACCACACATTCCTCCTCAGCAACAGGATATAATCTCGACAGTCAACACCAGGAATCATTTTCAGAGTCTTAAATTTATGACTTGTATAATGTCTATGTACACTAAAACCTCATTCTTATAAAATTTGGCTGTTTTAGGTTACAAATATTTACCCAAATGTTCCCCATAGATAAATTACTGTCTGGGATGTTAGGCCCTTTTGAGCATCCATAAAATATTTCAATGATTTGCAGTACATTTAACAAAATAATTCACTCCAAGATATACACCTACTCTGGAAAATAACAAGTCTTAGTTACTGTCAATCAGTACACTCTATACAAGCAGCCATAGGAAATTATTCTAACTTTTGAAAAAGTCCTCATTAAATGTTAAAGATTTCTGATTCCTTTTTGTCATCCCTATGAGAAATGAAGAAACTAAGGCACGTATGAATGTTATTAAACCATGAATTAATATGTGGCCAGAAAAGAGTAACTTTAAGCTAATCTCATATGATGTTACTCTCAGTGTATATAGATTATACGTAAGTGCAGGAAAGGCGCTTGTAAGTAGTGGGAACTGTTTCAATGTATCCCTGTAGTCAATTGTTCAACCTTGGGCAGTCTAGAAACATTTACTGTTCACCTATAAGATATTTGTCAATGAAATTCACAAAAGGAGTACTCACTGCATTCTGGAGGGAGACATACATATAAATAATGAATTACAATATATTATGATAAGATGTATATTACATATACAGAATTTTGAGGAAACGAATAATTGGAACTTAATAGGTCAGAAAAGACTCATACAAAAGGTGACATTTTTGATGAAAGTTGTGAAAGTTGGGTTCCAACTTTGTGTGGGAAGGGGATTTCACAAAAGGATTATGTGTAGAAGTTTTAAAGGTGACGCATACTTGAAGAGTAGGCATGCAAGTTCCCTGATGAATTCACCAATATCTATGTCCATAAAATGAATTTCCCCAACTCTGTGTCCCTTGATTTTATCCAGGCTATTGTAATAGGGACAAAGTTTATTAGTGAGGAATGATTCAAAGAAGAGGGTAAAAAACTTGGGATTTAGTAAAACAAGAGAGTACCTGGGCAGGGGAGAGGGGACCTTATCTCAGAATATATGAGGACATTCAGTTCCTTTTCTGTTAACCTAAGACACACATGGGTGGGAAGATTTCTTAACCTGCTGTTTTTCCAGGGCACAAGGCTCAAATAAATTCAACATTGCATTCTCAAAGATTCTGGAATATTGAGTTAAATTAGTAAAGTTTTAACAGACAAATATCAGAACCTTGCAGATATTTTTTTAACTTTCAAACAAGTAAAAGGAAAGCAATGATTAAAACCAACAAAATAGAAACAATAACAGAACTGAAAACACAAAGGTCTATTTTATCATATAAAGCATCTTGATTGCAAAAAAAAATTAAAATATATAAACAGGGAAACATCATTGGGCAGGACTGAGAAAGCAAGTAATATAAATAGTGCAAAATAGTGTTATTTATTGACTTTGCATTTTTTAAAATTATTTTGGTATTATGCTTTGACTTCTGTCATGAAAACAAGGACATGAAAAAAAATTAGTGTTTGAACAATGCATAGACTAAGTAGTGAAACACAATGTATATGATAAGATTGAAAATAATTGTTGTTTTTCTTTAATATTTTAATACCTAAAAGAGATCCTGTCACAGAGTATTAAAGAAATATATTTTAGTGAATGAATACCTGCATGAATGAAAGGATTCTGAAAAAAATTTTTTTTAAATCTCAGTATATATTCCCAAATATATATTTCTAAAGTATGAATTAGTAATTAGTAATTTTTTTTCAAATTTAAGCATAGCTTAAATTATCCACATATCAGACTGGCTGGTGGTCTAATTTTATAGGGAATATCTAGCAATCATATATGCATATATAGACAGATTTAGATAGATAGATAGATAGATAGATAGATAGATAGATAGATAAAAAGAAATACAGATAGAGCTATAAATATGTGTGTGTATGACTATATCCATCTACATACCCATATACCCACACATTGTTTGGGTAGTCAGTGTCTATGTATGTATGTAGGCATGTGTGTATGTATGTATTTTGATAGATATTCTGAATAATTATCTCCCTTGAATGTCCTTTTCTGATATTTTCTGAGCTCATCCACAATCCTCCCCAATTTCAGACTGATCCAGATTTCTTTCTCACAGTTCCTCTGAATTGGTACATTCTTTCCTTAGATATGTTAATCTATTTAAACATTTAGAGGTAAATCCTGATGACCCAGGAGGCATTCAGTCTCCTTAAATTGAATTGTCTTCCTTGCCTGATGATGATATTCTCGCCTCCCCCCCCCACCCCAATTAGAGGAGGTAGAAAAAAAAGTGTGGCTTTGGGATGATGAGTAGCCTCCTGAAATTTCAAAACCAGAAGCACTGGGGGAAAAAAAGAACATGGGACTGGAACCCAGAACTGTAAGTCAAGGGCTTGTTCAAAAGCTAAGTGTTCGTTATGAAAACTTGGCACTGGTAGATATAGGACATGGTTTGACCAGAGTTCTCAGTAGTGAACAACATAAGGGCAGTCCCGTTTACGTTTTTTTTTTTCTTTAAAGAAGCTTTAGATTACATAAATGTTACATTGAAAATATAGTTGATTACCATAAACCGCATCCCCTTCCCCTTCCACACTTTTCCCCATTAACAAATCTTCCATTAATGTGGTATATTTGTTACAATTGATGAAAACATATTGAAGCATTGCTACTAAACATGGTCTATAGTTTACATTATGGTTTGCAGCCAGCACTTAATCGGACTTGCCCAGGACAACTAACAAAAGGACGATGATGGACAATACCCATCCCGAAAAACAGAGAGCATCTTAACTGCAAGCAAGACAGTCCCACACATCTGCCCCATGGGATCTAAGCCCCTCTCAACTGGAAGCAGAGTGGGTACTACCATGCTCAAATCCTCAAGATAGAGGAATGAACAAACATAAGGGGGAAATGCAACTATGGATAAAATGGACATTATTATTCTAGCAATGGAAGAACTTGTAACATTGATATGGTCACCAGAGGTTCTGAGGGGAGGGAGAGGGAAGAATATGTGTAACATGGGGAATTTCTGGGACATTGAAATTGTTCTGCATGACATTGCAAGGACAGATTCAGGCCATTATACATTTTGTCAACACCTATAAAATGGTGAGGTGCAAAATATAAACCATTTACTTTTGTTAATGCTCAAATCCAACACACCCAAGGTTGTCTTGCTCTTTTTTAGAAATAGCCATAGAGAAGTTCAATATTTGCCATGTTATTCTTATGGAGCTGAAGGTCATTGTTTAATTATATGTTGTAATTTTTTTTAGAAATATAATATTTTAAATGTGTTCTCTTCTTGCTCCCCCTTTTTAAGCATTAGAGAAATTCAGAATTGCACAAGGACAGGGACATGAAGACAATACTTGACAATCAGATAAATAAGAATTGCCTTCAGGTTCATTTCAAACTGTAGTTCTGGTTCTCTCAATTCTTACTGAAAATTTTTTCAAAATAACTATGTTGTAAAAGGGAATTCAAGGGGAGCAGATGTAGCTCAGTGGTTGAGTGCCTGCTTCCCATGTATGAGACCCTGAGTTCAATCCCTAGTACCTCCTAAAAAAAATAAGTAAAAGATGGGAAACTTTTCCAGATAGCATTGAGGATTTAAATTTTCCTCAAAATAGCCTTTGATATTTTACGGCACATAATAACATAAATATCAGTTTCGTAAAAATCATTGTCAAGATAATTTTGTATAGATAAAAGGGCAAGTACTAAAAGTAATTCTGAATTTTGCCAACTAAGTATTTACATGCAAATACAGAAGCTGTTTGGGGGACTGGAATTAATCCAATAAACCCATTGTCACTTTTGGTGGATGGAATTAAAAATATAGTAACCCCATCATTGAAGGAAAAATTCAATACATTTTGTTGAAATGATAACCTGTCAAAGAACTGTGAATAATATACAAATACCTGACATGGTTTTGCTGAATTTTACTTGAAAAAGTGCATGATGAATGGATGTAGAACACACAAAACTATTTCCTTGAAAAATAAAGTGCTTGGAGTTGCAAGAGTATTATTTGCCATTAATATTCAAGTCTTGCCAGTGAAAGAACTAAAGAAAAAATCCTGAGATACATAAAGAATATCAATATGAAGGGGGAAAAAGTTATTTTTCCAAGTACAATTGGAGTCAGGAAATACTTCAGTGAAAATATGTTTGTGGGGATCTGTATTTATTCTTTCTCAATGACTTTTAAAGTAATGTATTACATTTATGTAGGAAAAGGTGATTTCAATAACTGCCAGCACTAAAACTCAGTCTGGGACCTTAAAAATAAAGCTGCTATTTCTGCTTCTCACATGGGGACTAATAATAAAGCTTCTTAGGGATTACTTCATTGACAGTTTAGTTCATCATGTTCAGGGAAGTACAGAATTCAATTCATTCTTCCGTAACTATATTGACTCTTTAGTTCTAGCAACAGCAAAAGCAACTTGTTCTTGTGTAGCCCAAACAGATTTATGACACAAAATAACACCAATAACAGATATGCTGAGAACAAAAGTGTCAATTTCAAATAGTTTCTTTTCTTCATAAAATTGCACTTATAGTCCATCTGATACATTTTATTCCTCAGTGATATAAAGTAAAAATGTAAGATTCAATAGAGTATCATTGAACTCTACCAACCAGAGAATAAAAATAAAACCTCCATCAAAACTATATGGTTTGTTTGAAACTAGTTTTCTTTGTGTCTAAGTTGCTCTCTGGATTTGTCAGGCACTACAAAAATAGCCAAATGAAGAGGAAGAAAAAGAGAATTCTGGGGGTGGAGGTAGGAATTGAAAGTTTTTTTTGATAACATCATGGAATCATCTACTTTTATTTTAAAATGTATTTTCATTTAAAGATTTAGAGCAAAACTAATATCTGCTTTGTTTAATAAATATGCACAAGATTATAAAAAATTTAACTCTGTGATTATGAAGATGGAGGGACTTACACATTTTCCTAAAAGAACATTTTGCTATGACGTTTCTGCAAAAATAATTGCCTTATATTTTTCAAGTTTTCAAAAGCCTTAAAAAATTCATGTGTTTTGACCTGGTTGTTCATTTCTAGAATGCACACCAATAATTATTGGATATGCCTCATCAAAGCTTACATATAAAGATAAAAATTAGTAATGTAAGTGTCCAGCAGTAGGGGACACACAAATCAAGTTATGATTTATCCACATAATACCTGGAATTATTTTCAATTTTCCTTTCATTTTCTTACTTAGTTAACTATCCTTAGATAACTATCCTTATTGTTTTCCTTATTTTCCATTACATCTGTCATATATCTCTCAATGCTCATTCCAAAAGGTTACCTAGCCATCAGGTAACTAATCCTTCTCCTCTCCCTCTCCCTCCTTCTCCCCCTTCCCCTCCTCCTACCAATCTCCCTTCCCTTCTCCTGCCTCTCCCTCTCCCCCTCCCCCTCCCCCCTCCTCCCTATAAGATGCATCCCAGTACTTCCCTAATTGTCTTCCCTAGAAGTCTCTTTCACTTCTTCCTTGTATTAGATACCCTGCTTCCTGTTACAATGCATTTTTCCCCTTAGTTACCTCTATTTTTTAGCAGCACAATTGCCAGTAGCTTCCTACTAAAGAGACACACGTAGTAGGTCCTTATCTATCTGTAATCATCTTTCTCCCATATCTCTGGTATTTTTCTCTGGTTTCCAGCATTGCTATTGAGAAGGCTGATGCCTTTCTTTGCTTGAAATCTTTGGAGGTTTTCAGTATCTTTTCACTCTCTGAGGTGTTCTGCTATTTCTGAATTATGTTCTCTAGTACAGTTATTCCTTCTGGGCAAAAGACTTGTGTGTGCCCTTAGGGTCTAGAATTTCTTCTTCTAGTATTACATGAAAAATCGTCTTCCCTACTTTTTCTTTGGTTTCTCTTTCTAGAATGACTGTTTCTAGAATTGCAGATGTGTTTATATATATTCCCCTCATATTCTTCCATAGCTAAATCATTTTGGATTACTTTAAGGGAGAGTTCCTCAACTTTATCCTTCAATACATCTACTGATTTTTTTGTCAACCATATTTTTACTTATAAGAGCTTGTTTTAGTTTGCTAGGCTGCTGAAAGTAGATACCATAATGGGTTGGATTTAACACTGAGAATTTATTAACTTACAATTCTGAGGCTGAGAATAATGTCCAAATCAAGGCATCATCAAGGTGATGCTTTCTTCCCAAAGACTGGCTTAAGTCCTCTGCCACATTGCAAGGCACCTGGTGGAGTCTGCTGATCTCTTCCTTCCCTTTTGGATTTTGTTGCTGTTAGCATCTTGCTTCTTTTGGCTTTCTCTTTCTCTCTGTATTCATCTTGTATATAAAGGACTCCAGTAGGAGGATTAAGACCCATCCTGAATGATTTGGGTCATAACTTAACTAAAGTACCTTCATCAAAAAAATTCTACTTACAATGGGTTTATACCCACAGGAATGGACTAACTGTGAGAACATAATTTTCTGGAGTATATACAGTTTCAAACTACCAGAGAGCTCTTACTTGTTTTTTAATTATGTTTTGTAGAATGATTTTATTGAATATGAATATAAAATTTTTCTGCATATCTAAGGATATCAATTTGAATTTCAGCTTACCTTTTCCTACATTGTTTATGTTGCCTTCAAATTCCTAATTTTATTTGTTTATTTGGTATTTTAACTGTCATATTATAGACTTTCTTCAAAAATATGATGGTTATTCATATTTTAAAAAGGAATATGCAGATTTTAATTGATTTTTGTCACCACGTACTCTTCTCCACATGTCAGCCTATACACTATAGTGCATCTTTCTTCAAGTCCAAGGTCTATTTTGTTTTCTCCTCAGAGCATTAAGCTTCAGTATCCTAAACTTAGGGAAAGTGCAAGAGAATGTTGTCTTTTGACAGCCTTGGGTTGAGTTTTAACCAGAAGTATATGGACTTTGTATTGTATCCTCCATTTCAACCCATACTTCATTTTCCTTCTCACTGAGTCCCATGCCACACACCTTAACAATCCCTGAAATTCTTTTGTATCAACCAGTTGCTTTCTAATTAGTATCATATTATATAATTGTTATAGTGGTATCATCTTTGGCTCTGCTTACCACTCCTCCATTCTACCATGTTTGACCAGAAGCCTTATCAATTTTTTATACCAAAATATAAAACCTCTAAAAAAGGAGGGGAGTTCTATACTGATGACATACTATTCTCCTTAGACTCTCATTCCCTAAATTTCAACAGATGATATACCCCAAATTTCACAAAGAAGATTTCACTGGGATTAAATTCTCTTATATTCCATTCACTCAGCTATAGATTCAAGCTATCTTCTTATAGTTATGATAGGAAAAGTTTCCCTCATTTTTCTCTAGTCTAATTTATCCATGTGTTGATTATTTATCATCCATCTACTTCCTCTGAAATATTGTTTCATCATCTACTTCTTCCTTCTCTTCTATCACTCTATCTTATTCAGTGGTTTCAATTAACTTCTCAACAGTTATCCTAAATAAAACAATTTCAAAAATTTTGCACTGTAACTGCTCTATTGTTAAATTTAGGTTGTCTCTAGTAGATCACTACCATAGAAAGGTTGTAATGACTATGGTAGGTAGGATGTCGATAGGTAGATAGTTTAGATAAAGGAAGGGAGGGAGGGAGGGAGGGAGGGAGGGAAAGAAAGAAAGAAAGAAAGAAAGAAAGAAAGAAAGAAAGAAAGAAAGAAAGAAAGAAAGAAAGAAAGAAAGAAAGAAAGAAAGAAAGAAGGAAGGAAGGAAGGAAGGAAGGAAGGAAAGAAAGAAAGAAAGAAAGAAAGAAAGAGGGAGAAAGAGAGAGAGAGAGAGGAAGAGAGGAAGAGAAAGAGAAAAAGAAATGAGACTCACTCAATTGTTTACTTGTGTTATATCCCTAAAAGTGGAATTGCTAGGTCAAAACTCTTAGGGTTTTTGATACATACTGCCAACTGGTCTTTCAGCAAAGTTGTGACTATTAACTCGATTTCCATCAAATGAATTCAAGTCTCTTACAGATTTGACAATAGTGGTTCTAAACCTTCTATCTAGTCTTTTTAACCTAATCATGCATAGGCTTATCACTTACCATTTATCTTACAGCTTTGTTTCTGTGTTTTTTTTACAGTTATTTAAGCTTTTATGTAATCAATATTTTCCTTTAGAGTTTCTGCCTTTGGTGTGGTATTTATAAGTTTTGTTCTTTCAAAGAATATAAAAATATATCTTCTTTCTTATTTTATTTCAGATTTTACATATAAATCTATTTCATGTGGAATTTATCTTGATGCAAGGTAAGCATTAGGATTCTAAATTTGCTATTTTCAAATAATTAATAGTTATGCCATCATCTTTTATTTAACAACCTTTCTCTCCTGGTCTACTTGGTCTCAGCCAAATCATATTTTATATTCATAATTATAATTTAGACAGATTCTGGCCCTTCTTTTCTATACTAGTGATCAACCTTAGTAATATTCAACCATACCAGACCCAAATTGCTTTTTTTAATGATCTCCATACAGTTCTGAAAGGACACTCATATTTAATGTAACCCACTTCACACATAATTTTAAAAAATCAATGAAATTATATGACTGTAATATAGATGAAAAAAGGAAAGTAATTCATATTAAAATTAATATACATGTCTATATACCAATGCTCAGACATGGCATCTATAATGACCATAACGAAGTAGTAGGGTTTTTACTCCTACTCAAAATGAACAGTTTTGGTGAAAGAAGTAAGGAAAGTAAAATAATAGTCAACTTAACAATGCCAATACTTTAAAAAAATATATTCACACACATATACATGCATTTGTTATAACACACATTCACTCACATGTAAATTCACCATGTATATGGCAACGAAAACACAAACTGAGGCAAGTACATACTATTGGTGATTTGAAGACTGTAAGTGGCATTACCATAGGTGATGTGAATTTCAGTAATTGTGAACAAGTCTTGGTTAAGTTCCAAATAAAATAATATATAATATTCCTTATATTTGCATTTTTTGAAATTTCAATGTATTTTAAACATGCACAAAACAGTTTCTCTTTTATTTCTGTATTAAATATTGCTACTATAATGCTGCATAGAGCCATCAAAAACTTAGAGACTTTAACAGTCAGCATTTAGTTAGCTCACAATTCTGTGAATCAATGATTTAGTTTGGGCTTGGCTCGGTAGGTCTTCTGGCCTTGTTGGGGCTCACTCACTTGACTTTGGGTCAGCTGATCTTGGATGGACTAAAACGACATAGGCAACTTGATTTCCTCTTGTTTTAGCCTTAAGCAAGTTTGCTCAGGCATGTTCTCATGGGGAAGGGATAGGAACAGTTGTGAACAAGATCAATTAAAAAACACTTTTGAAGTCTCTGCTTACTTTACATTTGCATACATGCACTGGCCAGAGTAAGTCACAGTGAAATGGTGTCACAATATGACATGGTGAAGGGCATGAATAGAAAGGTTTTGAGGGAGTTTTATCTAATTTAGAGAAAATAGATTAATGTACAATTTGTTTGCAATATTAAAGTTTGTGGACTAGCATGTATTCACAACTACTATAACTTCAATATGTCTTTTTAAAGTATTTTGGTCATACTTTTCAAAATAATATAAGATGTATGAAGAAGAAAAATAAATAAAAGCCATAATGGGGACACAGACATTTAGAGAAAAAGAAATATAATACAATTATTTTCAACTTAAAAAAAAACATTAATTCAAATACTTGTATTGGTCCTAAGTGACTTAATATGAAAACTTAACATTTAACTCTGCTAAACTGATTTAAGGTGAGACTCCGATTGTTCTTGGATCTTTGCCTGAATAGTTTCATCATTTTCCTGAACGCATAAGTAGGGAAAGGTTGAATGATTAAATTTTAGATAATTATTTGGGGGTCACCTGAAATAAGCAGTAGAACATGAGTGTTATGGCAAACTTTTGTTGCACAGACGAGATTTGCTGCCTGGAGGAAAAGAGCTGATGAACTCAGCAGCATCCTACAGATGACATGTAATATGATTTCTGACTTGGGGTTTTTGAGAGTCTGGGTCGGCATGTTAGAATCCTACTAGGAATTATCACTGAAGCAAGCACTGGTGAGTGCTTCTGGTTCATCAAATGACAAATTTTATGCAGGATTTTGAACTTTGGAGATCTTGAAGTATTCTGGGCTGAGGTAGATACAGTGACTGCACCTAGGCAGGCGGTACTAAGTAGCATCATTCCCTAGGTAAGCCAAGTGGTAAGTATTGATGTTGGCATTTAAACATAGACCAATCCTAAATCCAATCTCTTAACAACATTATACTTCTTCCCAAAATGAACCAATTATCTTCTGATGGTTGCCATTTTGGAGGTTTTTATTAAGTTTTGTTTCAAATGTAACTCTTTTCAGTCACTCCACAAAGAACATCTTTATACATATAAATTTTGTTATGCTTGAGATCAATTAATTTGCAGAAACAAAATTAGTGGATAAAAACTAATTATATCTAAATTAGTTAGATATATACAATCTTAAGATGTTCCAAAAGTTTAATCAAGTTGATTTCTAAAAGTCTATATTTCAATTGTTATTTCCACCAGTGAAACACGGGAGTCTCAGGTTTGAGAACTATAAATGTTTTATAGTTTTGCTAATTTAATAAGCACAAAATAGTGAGCCAATTGTTTTCATCATTTACATTTTCTCACTATAAAATTTTATAAGTTTTGCACAAATCTATTTATTTATTTTATTTCATCTTTGGTGAAATGTCTGTATAAGCATATCATGTAGAGGAAATCTTTTTCAGTAAATATCCTAATACATGATTTCTGTAAATTAGGACAATTCTATGTCATTGTATCTGTCCATTCAAATACCTATAAAAAGAGAATTTACAAAATCAATTTCTACAGGAAGAAAACAATTATGATGTTTAAGAATGTTCTAAGAATAAGTTAATGGAAAATAGATTGAGCAAAGTTTAGTTAACAGTTTTAGGAGAAATCTCAACAGGAGCAAAAGAAAAAGATGAAAGCTTTGAAGAAATTATTTTAGGTAAAGAAGCAACACAGTTAACAAGTTGATAGAATTGAGAAGTAGTTTGGCAGAAGAGAAAGATTATAGGCAGATAAAAGGGATGAAATGAAATTTTGCTTTAACTCTGTAATTTAAATTTTAGAAAAATTTTCTCTGGGAATAAGCATATAAGCATACAAATAGATGTATAAATTATTTAAATATGTGGAAAATTTAAAAATTATCAACACGTAGGTCAGTCTTTAGAAATGTGTCATACCTCATGGATCATTCAAGATAAAAGCTATATGCAGAAATGAGGCAATTATTCCGGTTATTGATAGTGAAAAGCATTTAAGCCTGATATATTCAGATAATTTAACACAAGATATGGTAGGTGGATTTTTTTGATAGAGTAATCATTAATATATTTGTACCTATTAGATGACCAACATTTGATGTTTATGTACTTTGAAGAAAATTTTAAAAAGCATTTTGTTAATAGTTAACAAGTCTCCAAAAATCCATCAGTATTGAAACTGGTAAGCCTTGCTGTAACATGTGATAAGATCTTTACAGGCAGGTGGAAATATTTCCCTATTTCAAGTCACAGTACACAAAGCCCATTGGGTGTGCTCATTGAGCCAACCAAATGAAATCAACCAAAAGACACTCATAGCATCTGCAAATGTCAGAAACACAAATAAAGTACAAGTAAATGCATCTCAAGTGTACTGTTTATATAGTTCTGTCCTCTCCAAGATCTAACCATGTTCAGTGCACTAGCTGAAGAGGCTTTGCTTAATGCACTGCCTAATAGCTTGGCTCTTCAAACCCGACACACTCCATTATGGCTCAGATGCTTTGCTGCCTGTGTACAGACTACAAGACAGAATTGAAGCAAAGTCATATTCCAAATCCAAACAAACTTAAAAATTATTGCTGGGAAGGGGAGAACTGTATTACGAATTGCCATGAACTAGTAACTGTGCCAAATTAAAGGAATATCAAAGGGACAATGAAGAAGTATTATGGGAAATAAAAAGGAAAAGGGAAAAAGCCCTTTCTGAATTGAGTACTTTAATGGAGGAAGGAATATTTTCCATCCAAAAGTGCATTCACAGCAAGTTATGGGACTCACAGATGTTTTAACATATGCCCCCAATCACCCATTCAATCCCTTGCAAATTGTTGACCTTTACAAATTTGAAGGCAATTCTCTAGTCAAGGTAAAGTATAAACACAGTCCCTGATTTCAGTGAGTTTGGAAGCTTGTAGGGAAGCAAGACACATGTTTAATATTAATAATGCAAGGCAAAGTTCACTAAGAATATTTTAGAGTTTAAAAAAAAGTGCTGTTTGAGTTTAGAGGTAAAAAAGACAACTGAGAAACAAATCTCAAATTATTTTCCTACTAACATGCTAATGCCCTATTGTAGTATTTGTAATTCAGAGTTTGCCCCCTCCCAAAAAGCTGGAATTATTCATTCATGTGCCACATATTATAGAGTAAATCATAATGTAGTTATGAGACACAGGATTGTAAATAACTCTAATAATTATATGCTTGTTCCTTACAGAAGTACACATTTAATTCAGTACTTCTAATTATATGGTAATGAAGTATAAGTGCTACTAATTACATAGAAATGCTTGTCATGCGTGTGCCATTGTTTTAGTTTTCATTAAAGGAATGACCATGAGGGTGAAAACGGGATGGTGCAAGACAACATTGTGCTGCCAAAATGAGAGTATTACATGGCTTTTAAATGTAATTAATTGTCTCAGCTCCATTGTTCACAAGTGTGTAAGTATCCAATCATGCAATACTGTTCATCCATGCAATTTAGACAAATTCCTGGTGTTACAAGAATCAAGTTGAAACATTTTGCTTGGTTTTCCCTGAACAAGATCTAAACATAAAGATATGCTTAACAAGAGTCTCAAAAATAAGCATTTTTTAATGGCCCAGTTGAGACATGGACTAAGGATATTTCAATATATCATGACTATAGGCTCAAATCTGCTTACTTTTTTGTTCTTCAAATAGATAGATATTGTTGGAGAATAAAATACAGAAAATGTGTGTTAAAGGAAATTTAGTACTGTGTATGTTATTCTTTTTATTCTTTTTAATAAGTATTTAAGTTAAATGCATGTTAATATTAAGTTCATTTTCCTCTTCAAAAATAGAAACCTTTCTAACAAGATCAGTGGAAACCTTAATATGATGCTTATACATTGTGATGTTTATTATTGCTTACAAGAATATATATTTGAATTCATATGACATTCTTTCTTCACAATTTATGCCTCTGTGGTTATTTTAATTTGAAAGGAAGGATGGAGTAGTATAAACAATCATTAAATTCAACTACCGTAGGTTTGCTTAAATTTAGGAAACATAACTCTCAGGGCAATAGGAAGATTTCCCAAATTATTATATATAATAAGCCAAAGATTAACAGGATATTTTTTGTTTGTTTCTTTCACTGTAAAAGATTTGTGATGTCTTAATTTATTGATGCTTAGTTTGTAGGAAATCATAAACACTCAGGAAAACAAAACCTTTGACACAATTTCAGTGGGGTACATTCTCACTGACATTAAGCCAGAGACATAATTATTTAGGACTGTAATATGTCAAGTAGATTTCCTTCCCAATTGGTATTTTGGATTAGATAAGCTATAATACTGCTTATTGCCTATTCATTTGTTTCCAAACAGCATTATAAGTGTTTCAATGAATCATCTTTTAACTCTACAAGATAGGTATCATTCATCTCATTTCACAAAAGAGTAAACTGAGGTTTATGGAAGTGAGGTAAAAAGTTCATGCACAAGAGATGGAATTTAGACCTGGGGACTTTATGATTCCAAAGCCTGTCAAACTCTATACACAAACCAAACTTACCTTATTAGGATAATAAAAAGTAAATTGTAGGGAAGTACAGGGCAGAGAATACCTAACCAAGAGGATTACATATAAAGTTGGAGCCCCTGTGAAAGACGCCAGGTTTTTGAGAGAGGAAAGGAAGTATGAAATTTCTCATACATACCGAGGCAAGGAAACATAGATACCATCTAGAGAGAGATGAGTGTATACACCAGTGCTTGCCCTTCTAAACAAAGTCCATGACAAAGTCTGATATTTTAAATACAGAATCAAATGATATATATATATATATATATATATGGGAGATATTTCTCATGTAGAAAAAATGGGAAAATGGAGTCAACCATCTGATAACTTCTTTAATTAGGAGAATATATTCAGAGATGAAAAATATGATTCAATGCGAATTCTTGCTGTCCTGATTTTATGATAATCAGGGTAGGCTAAACAATCGCTATATTAGAAACCAGGCATGTGTCCCCAGACCTACTTTTTTCCCCTAGGTCTAGTTTTTGGAATGCTGGTGATAAACTAAGCCTGATTTATATTATATGACCATCCTGTATAGGAAAAGACTGTAACTTTGGGTATCTTTGGTTAATCTTAAGAGATATAGCAGGGGCACAGATGTGGCTCAGATGGTTGGGTGTCTGTCTCTCATATGGAGGGACCTGGGTTCGATCCCTGGGACTTCCCGGTAAAAATAAAAAAAGGAAAATATAGAAGGCGTATGGGCCACTAGATCCTGTGTGCAGGTGCGCCTCCAGGCCCCACGAGCAGGTGCACCACCAGGCGCCACGAGCCACGCAGCAAGATGATGAAGTAACAGGAGAGTGACACAAGGGAGAACCAAGACGAGATGCACCGAATAACCAGGAACTAAAGTGGTGCAGGCGGTAGGATGCCTCTCTCCCACATTGGAGGTTCCAAGGATCAAATCCCAGTGAAGACAGGAGGAGAAGGATGAGAAGAGAGGGCAGGAAACCGACACAGAGTCACCCAGCGAATGGACACAGAAACAGCAAAAAAGGGGGGGAGGGTAAAAATGGATATAAATAAATAAATAAATCCTTTAAAAAATGTATAGGGGAGGAAGATACGGACTATAGTTGGTAGTAATACTTTGATGATGCTCTTTCATGATTTGTTAACAAATGTTTCACAACAATGCAGGGTGTTTGAGGGGGTGATGTGTGGGAGCCCTGTATGATGTTATGCATGTTTGTTTTGTAAGTTCACGATGTTTACTGAACACATAGTTTATGTATGTTCATGTATGAATGATACACTTAAATAAATTGTTAAAAAAAAAAAAAAGAAATATGATTCATCTTATGTGCCAACTCTGATCACTTGAAACTGGTGGTTTGAAGCATCAATGGAAAGATATTGTGAGGCAATATACTTAGAACTCCAGACCTAGAAAAATCCCCATTTTACCTTCAAAAGCTTTAAGTAACATATTTATCATATAAATAAATTGATGATGAGGATGGCACTGAATATTTTTGATATATAAAATTTGCAGTTCTATTTATGCACTTGGAGTAGATTGAGTTAAGTACCCCAACAACTACATGTTCTTACTCTGCATTCCTGTGGGTGTGGATGGACCCATTTATAACTGAACCTTTGGAATATGTTACTTTTAGTGAAGGTGTGGCCCAACTGAATCCCTATTGCTGGAGGACTTATAAAGAGAAGAAACCAGCAGCCAGAAGTCAGAGAAGGGCACACAGGAAGAAGCTGAAAGGGGAAGAGCTAATGAAAGGAGAGGACAGTGTCATGAGTCAGGAGGCAGAGGTGCAAGCTAAGGAACCCCAGCTTGTGTTCTGGCAGCCAGCACCAGGTCACTATATACCCTGGGAGGAAGGAACCTTGGGCATATCTTGATTTTGGACTTCTTCTAGCCTCAAAATCATGAGCCAATAAATTCCTGTTCTTAAGTCAAAACCAGGTATTTGTGATAGCAGCTCTGGCAAACTAAGACAGCATTTGACACTTTAAAATAGAAAATGTTTGGAGGTTTTTGGTTTGTTTTTTTTTGAAGTTATTGTTCTTCAACTTTAGTGTCCATGTGTATCACAAGAGCAGCTTGCTAAAAATACAGATTTCTGAGTCCCAACTTCCACTAATTCAGTAAGCTGCAGTGATACACATGAAGCTGCATTTTTACAACGGGATGAGGTGATTCTAATATTGCAGGCATCAATTAATAGAATAACAATATAAAAACATTGTTTTAGTATTTTCCCTTCTAAAATAAAATAAAATACACAACACCACCAAGAAAACCCAGCAGTTCTTTGTTGACCTTTGTCCTCCTCCAGTTACTGACACATTTCTTTGCTCCTCATCAGAGGAAAACAAGATCTTCTTGCAATATAAATCTACCTATGATGTTCTACTTTCTCACCTTCCTTTCATTGCTCAATTAATTCTAATTTGATTTCTGACTTTAATACTCTATTGAAACACTCCAGTCAAGATCATCAATGACTGTTATTAAATCTCTTGAAGCCATTTAACATAATTTTATACAATCTCTCTCAAGGCATTTAATAGATTTGACCATTCCCTCCTTCCAGAAACACTTTTCTCTGCTTGGTTTTGGGAAACCATTCTGCTGGCCCACTTGCTTCTCCATCAGGCTATTCTTTGCCTTATTTTTCAGGTTCTTATCTACAAATGCTCACGTTCTTTGGTTCCCTATATTTTATGCACATGAACCATCTTTCCAACTACAGTGAAAAGACAAAAAGTTATTCTTATATTTTACATCCAACATAAAACCCAAGAATGTATATGATAGTTTCCTAATAAATACAGTCATGAAGAGTATGCATGCTTTTGAAATAGTTGCATAAATATCATGTGATACTAAAGAGTTGCATATTTATCATAGTTCTTTCTTTAAAGAATCACTAATGCCTGGTAGTGACAATAGCCAAATTTTCCACCTTCTTTAGACTTCTCTAGTACAATTTGCTTGAGTATATTTTTGGCTCTCTGAAAGTTCTAGAGGTCATAGATATGCATGAGATCTTTCAAAGAAAAAATATGCTGTGATGGAACAATTTAAGCTTTGCAGTCAGAAAGACCTGAGTTTTAATCTTAACTCAAATTCCTTGACACGTAAACCTGCACAAGTTACCCAGCCTCATTTGAGTCTCATCAGTGTCTGAAAGATGGAGAACACTAAAGTAACTAGCAAGATCCTTGTGAAGAATAGAGATAATGTATGTATATAAAGTGACTAGCACATGAGGTATTCAAAAATCAATGGCTATTAATATTCAACAATGGTGTTTAGTAAGAGGTAGTTTAAGTGGGTGTTAGCTCCATCCCTTACTGGTGGGAATAAGAGTAGAGTCAGACATGAGTCCTTCCGGTGACCTTTAAAATATACCACCAAGTCTATGTCACTCCCAGTCTGTTGTGTGATATTAATATTATCATTGGGTTCTAAAGCAATACCTCATTTTTGTGTGCCTATTCAATCTCTGTGTCACCGTTTACTTGTCACCACTTACTCTGGCCTTGGTCAAGGTAACAAACCTTTCCTTATCTCAGTTTTCATGTATATAAAATTACAGTTAATAGTAGTGTTGTGATGATTAAATTACTAGGTTCATATAAAACAATTGGAGTGGTGTCTGGGAAATAATTTGTCATCAATAAAAGTCAGTCATTATGATTTTCACTCTTCTTATAATTATGTATCAGACCTGAAGTCATATGCTTTACATATATTCTTATTAATTCTCACAGAATTCCTGTGGGAATGATTTTTCCCCATTTTCAAGATAAGAAAATTGAGGCATAAAGAGGTTAAATGTTTTACCTAGGGAAATAAAGAAAATAAACGACAAGCTGCTAGTTGAACTCAAGTTTTATTATTTCCAACCAGCCCTAATAAAGTATCTCTGGAACTTGTCACTGATATGAATGTTTCTATTCACAGCCATTACAAACAATGTTGTTGGGTTTTTGTTGTTGCTGTTGTTTTTAACTTTTGTACTACTGTGTCCTATGTGGTATATAAAAATACACACACCCTTTCTTGAGGTTTAGGTAGTAGCTTCTTAATTACAGATCCTGCCTCATTTATTCTCCACAGATATACACACACACACTTCATGAGCTTGATACTGTGATCCCATTTTGCAGATGAGGAATTGAAGCTTCAATAAGTTAAATGACTTTCCCAAGGTCAAATGGTAGTAGTTGTTAAGAAACTATTGCTAAAAATTTCTTTAATGTCAAACACTTCCCTAAGCACTTTATCTCATGACATATTTCTAATAAACTTGCCAAAGGACTATTCACACATTACAGAAGAAGAAACAGGCAATAGGATACTATACACCTTGTTTAAAATTACACAACTGTTATGTGGCAGAATCATGACAAATCCAGGCTTGTCTCATTTCAATGTCTCTGTTTTTACAATTTTGTTATATTGCTGCCTGCGTAAGTGCATGAGCAAAGGAACCTGGGTCATAGCTGAGTTGATTCTTGCCTGGAAAATTTTAGGGACAGGTATTAACCTTCATCATCTTCAGTCACAATGTAACTTTAGTGTGGTCCCCATAGTAAGTCTGATTTAGAGCTCTTCTCCCTGTTAGTGGGCCTTCCAAGAGGAGTCAATTGTCTGTAGCCTGCCAAGTACTCAAATGAATTAACTTGCTGGGTGAAGTTATTTTCTAATGTCAGGGTGTCCTGACAGAGGAAATGAGGTAGAAAATGATCATTCTTAACCCTTGCATAAAAGCTATCATGTTGACAGACCCTTTCTCAGAGCAATGTGTTAAAGATTTGTGTTTAAAGATTGAGTAAAATCGTACCACTTACTGTTCTTTCCATGGAAAACAGAGATGACAGATAAGTTTTATGGCTGAGGGAGAGAAATAGGGAAAGGGAGAAAAAAATTTCACTACAATATTTACGTATACCATGTATCTTTTAAAACAGAAAACTCCTAATTTTGAGAGGGCCAGAACAGAAAGGCTGGTTGTAATTTTGATACTCTTAGTAAGACCATTAATTTATATTTCATATTTCTTAATTGACCTACTAATTCTATAAATCTGATTAGATACCATAAAGTAAGAAAAAATACTTATGGGGAAGTGGATGTGGCTCAAGCAGTTGGGCACCTGCCTCCCACATGGGAGGCCCTGGGTTAGGTTCCCAGTGCCTCCTAAAGAAGACGAGCAGACAATGAGTGGACACAACAAGTGGACACAATGAGCAGAGACAATGAGCAGACACAGCAAGCAGACAGATGAGGGCACCATCAGGGGTGGGGTGGGAATATTTACAGGCTTTTATAAGTAAAATCCTTTGGCTATGGTGGCTATTTGGTAAGTGCTTTCTTTCTGCTTGCACTAAAGTGAAGAGGTTGTTAGATAACTATGAAAATGGAAATTTGCAGTCTTTTTCTTAGAAACCTTTTTCCAATGTTCTCAGTGTACCCTGCCTCTATTTCCTTTAAATCAAGTCCACTTTCTCTAAAGACAGAGTTTGCTAAAAGCACTCAGGGGAAGATCAACTTGTAGAATGAATGGAACTATTCATTACTTTCAAGTGTAAGTAAGAATAGCATTGAGAGAATGCACTAAATTAGAAGTGAAAAATGTCAACACGCATGCAGCTAACAGCTCATCTTCACATTAGCAAAGGATCTTTATATATTTTTGTATTGGTTCTCCGCCCCCATCTCAATGGGTAAAGTAAAACATTTGCACACAAATTTTAGTTAAAAAAATAAAAGCAGTATGAGATATTTTAGAAGATCATTTATATATTATGTTGGAGTAAACAAATCCAATGGCAAAAATGATTAAAAAAAAAAACCTGAAATAGAAATCAAAACTCATATAGGTGCCTCTTATGAAGCACATTCACTATACACTTCAAATATTATTTTATGGAAATTTTTATAAAGAACAATTTTGACCTATTTCTTAGAGGAACTGGAGAAGCAAGGTATTTTGTGCATGTTAGGGGCACACAGAAGATATTTATGTGCCCAAACCCTTAGAAAGAAGAAAAGAGAAATAGTCCCTTGTTCTGCCCGTTTGCAGTGCTAGTCCTATTTCATACATCCCTGGGCTGTGCAATACTCCAAATGGCATGAAGTATAGTTGTAATATCAGCCATTTTCCAGGTGACAGCCATGACAGATGATGTCATCTGCATGACACACTCCAATTGCTCTGGCTCTCACATATGCATGATTCTTATACACTAGGTGTAACTGCAAACCTAGTCTTTCCCTTTTACAAAAATATATCAAGATGAAAATGAGTTCATATATTTGTAGAAATAACCCTAAATTTACAGCAATTATTTGACAAAAAAAAAAAGTCATTGGTTTATTAGTGGAAACAAATTATCTTTGACACATAATATGCTCTGCCACCAAAGTTGTGAATCAGAGAGCTGGTCTAAGGCATCAACAGGATTCAGGTTATCAGTGACTCCCAAATCCCTTCCCTGCTCTGTGGATGAAAAGCTTTAATTTTAGACAAATAAGGGTTGTCTTTGAATGGAAAGGGAATCCTGGCTTTTAGTTTACAACAAAGAAGGTCATAAATTTCTCTTATGGCTCAGAGATGGGATTCAAGTTCTCTACAAAACTGGCAAAAAGAACAATGGCTTAATATGAATGTGTTCATCTTTACAAAGAAAAAACAATGTTCATAGGGTATAATAGAAAATTTGAATTTGTAAATATGCATATTTGTTTACCTAAGCATATGTCCTATAGAAGACATAATACCTAGGAGGAAAATATTCCCTTCCTCTAGGACATAATAGCACACTCCTAGTCTTCCTTCTCCAGGGAAACCATCATCCAGGAAGGGTCAATTATTGCTTCCTTCCACCACTCCTTACTATAAAATTATGTTGTGGCATAGTTATCAGAGCCAATTCACTAGGAAGACAATTAGAATATAAGATGTTGAAAAGTAGAGAAAACTTCAAGCAGCAGAAACAACATATTTTTATTTAATATCTGAAGAAAGTTTTAAATTTTACAATGATTTGTTAAAAACAGAGTACGCAAGTTGTTGGGGATTAGATCAGGTCCACCATAAAAATGTGCCCAAGTACTAACCTTAGGTCCTATGGGTATGAATCTATTTGTAAATAGGATCTTTGAATGTGTTATTAGCCAGGGTGAGGCCAAACTGAATGAGGGGGGTCCTGAATCTGTTATGACCAGTATCCTTCAAAAGAGCACTTTTGTTTTGATGAACATCCTGAGAATAGCCAAACAGAGAGAACCACCTTAACACTACTTTTATAAATTCCTTTTCATTGTGTCCTTTGGGGGATTTCTTTATTTTTGTATCAACTCAGTTGATCCTTTAAAGAGTTGCATATTATAGTTTCTCTAACACTTTTAGGTATTTATAGTAGTGTATATAGTCTGCCTATTGCAATTTGCTCTTTCTCATTCTGTCTAATAATCCTACTCATCTTTAAAAGCCAAAGCCATAGTTCATGTTTTCTCTAAAGCATTCCACTACTGCTCCACCCTGCATTCAGATTTCTTGTTTTGAATTCATAAAATCATAGAATCTGAATGTGGAAGGTACTTGTGTCCTTCATAATTCTGCTGTTTTAGTAACATTATTCTGTCTCAGCATACGTCTTCAGGTCATAAAATTCCAGAACTGATGGTCTAGTCATTTATTTAAACCAATTGTCTTAATTCTGCCTCCCCAACTTTGAAATAATGTTTCTATATTTTATAAATCTGATTTACCTCTTACTTTTGCTGACTTGTTCAATCCTCACTGCCTGAAGAATTTCAATTAGTTTTGTTATTGAATTTGTTTAAGGGGCATCAACTGTTAAGCAGTGGTGATGATAAACTCAGTTGTGTTTGATATATTTAATACCAGAGAGAATCATTAATGTACAAAAATAGGATAAAAACAAACCTAATTTGGATAAATCTCAGATTAACTACTAAAATCATTCTATATAATGGTATGCTTCATATATAAAGGGCAAGATAGTCTGTTTTCAGGAGTATGTTGCTATTTTGGTAGGAATACCTCACAAAACTGTTCTGCAGTCCATTTTACTTTCCTTGTTTGTTAGAAAATGATCATATTTGTATTAAGTGCTATTGCATTCAAATTTGAGATCAAATGTTAAGGAATATACAAGTTGGATATCAGCAGAATGGTGTAGACATCTCCAAACACCTGTCTCTCCACAGAATCATTGGGAAAAAAGAAGACTCTGTCAGAATTGACTAGGAAAAATCTCTGGAAACTTCTCAAAGGTTTACAGCAACTAAGTGAATGCTAAATTGAGAAAAGGCAATTTAAAAACAGTGGGTAGCCTTTGTGGCATTTTTACTTGCCCTCCTGGCTTGGTGGTAGTCTTGAAGATGGCAGCCACATTCTCAGTGTGGAAACTTGGTTTCTGATATGGAACAAACCAGACCTTAATTGCATTTTTTTGGTTTATTTGTTCTAAACTGTCTGGGGGACTATCTGAAGGAGTAATACAAGGTGCTTGTCCTTGTTTCACCTAACTTGGAACTCACTCAGGATGGAAAAGTTGTGGGTATTGCTTGAAAATATTGTAAGGTGAATAAAAAATGCACAGCAACTTGGGGCAAAGAATTACGGTAGAGACAAACAATAGACAACCTAAAGTCTGGTAGGAAAAGCAGAGAAGGGATTTTTTTTTTTGAGAAATTACAGTGTTCAAAGCACCTATGTATTTGGGTAATTTAGAAATCCATGAAAATGCCAAGGACAGTAAACATGTTCAGAAAATAACTGAGAAATCCCTAAGCTTTCATCATTGGCTGATATCTACTTAGTGCTAGCAGGAAGTGAAGGTTGAGGCAGAGTTAAAATTGGCTTGGCTAAGGGTTAAAGGAATGCCCTAGCACAGATCTGTAAACACAGGGAGAAAATTTCTTGTTTGTGTCTTTTTCATTTTTCAAGCTCCAGGAATTCAAGGAAATCTCTGTCATAACACTGGTTGAAAAAAAGCTAAAGAACAAGTACCTCAGTGACTATGCATGACAAGGATTATAGTCTTTACAATAATAATTTGGAAACCCCCCCCCCAAAAAAAAAACCGATGACTGCAGACCTCAACATTTGGGGGAGGGGGTAGAAACATGGGGAAGGGATAAAATTGGATTTCCAGAGAAACCACATTATAAAATTTGAAAAGCCAGTTTTCAACAAAAAAATCACAAAGAATAGACAAAAAAGGGAACTATGGTCCATGCAAGAAAGAAAAAAAAAGGACAATAACTGAACATGAGGAAGCCTAGATATTAGACGTATTAGACAAAGACTTTAAATGAACTATCTTAAGTATGCTTGAAGAACTAAAGGAAACCATGGACAAAAAAACTTAATGAAACTAGAAAAAATGCTTCATTAACAAAATGAGAATATAAATGAAGAGATAGAAATTATAAAAAGAACCAAATAAAATTTCTGGATTTGAAGAATCCAATAAATGAAATGAAAAATTCACTTGAGTGATTCAACAGCAGATTGGAGTAGGTAGAAGAGCGACTCAGCTAACTTGAAGATATGATAATTGAAATTATCTAGTCTGTGGAGCAGAGAGAAAAAAGAATGAAGAAAAGTGAACAGAGCCTAAGGGACTTGTGGGATGCCATCAAGAGGATGAACATACAAATTATCAGGGTTCCAGAAGAAGAGAAAAAGGGAGAGAAAAATATTTGAAGAAATAATGGTCAAAAACCTCCCAAATTTGATGCAACATGAATCTACACATCCAAGAAGTTAAACAATTGTTAAGTAGGATAAAGTCAAAGACACCCACACTTTGACACATTATAATGAAACTGTTAAAGTAAAAAGCCAAAAACAAAATCTTGAAGGCATCATAAGAGAAGCATTTCCTTACATACAAGGGATCCACAATAAGATTAACAGTCATTTTGTCATCATGGAGACAAGAAGGCAGTGGGAAGACATGTAAAGTGCTGAAAGAAAAAACTGTAAAGCAAGAATTATATAAGTGGCAAAATTGTCCTTCAAATATGAAAGAAAATTAAGGTATTTCCAAATAAACAAAAGCTGGGGAGCTCATTACCAGTAGACCTTCCCTACAGAAATGCTAAACATACTCCAAACAGGTGGAAATGGAAAGTGACTTGAAACTGTACGAAGAAATAAGTCTCTGTTAAAGATAAGCTCATAAGTAAATATAAAAATCAACATTATTCTATTTTTTATTGAAATTTCACATTTCCTTCATGAATTAAAAGCTAAATGCACCAAATATAATTCTAAACCTATTTTATTGTGTGTGCAAAGTACAATGATATAATTTGTGACAATAGCAACATTTGGGGGGAGAGTGGAGCTGTATAGGAGCAGAAATTTTCTATGCTTTTGAAGCTCAGTTGGCATTCATGCAAAATGCATTATAATAAATTTAGGATGATTATTGCAATTCCCATGGTTATCCCTAAGAAAATATCTTTTAAGAATTGGTTCAAAAAGAAATGAGGAAGGAATGAAAAAGAAAACAAACAAACAAACAAACAACAAAAAAACCCTAATGCAAATGGAGGAAATAATAGAGGAAACAAGGAATAAAAAAGTTGAAAGATGTAAAACTCTTTAAAAAGGCAGATATTAGCAGAATGGGTAAAAAGAAAAGCAAACATGATTCAAATGACTGTTTTCTATGAAGTATTCATTTAAGATCCAAAGACACAAATGTGTTGAAAGTGGAAAGATGGAAAAAATATATCCCATACAAAGAGCAATCAAATGATAGATTGGAGTGGCTATATTTATACAAGAAAAATAGATTACATCAAAAATAATTACAGAAGTCAAGGAAAGTCATCAAATATAGATAAAATGATCAATTCATCAAGAAGTTGTACCAAATATAAACATATTTATATCAAACAATAAAGTCCCAAAATATTTGAAGCAATTGACAGATTTGAAATGAGAAATAGACAATTCTGTAACAAAACTTGGAGACTTCAATATCTCATTTCAATAATAGATATGACATCTAGACAGAGATAAAAGGGAAATAGAGGACTTAAACAATACTATAAAGCAACTAGATCTAACAGACATGTATTTAAAAAAAAACAAAAACCCAACAACAGAAGAATACAATAGCAAAATTCTTATAAGTGTAGATGGAAAAATTTCCAGGATAGACCATATGTAAGGCCACAAAATACTTCTCAATAAATTTAAAAGTTTGAAATCATACAAAATATCTTCAATGACCACATGGAATGAAGATAGAAATCAATAATAGAAGGAAAACTGGAAAATTCACAAATATGTGGAAATCGAATGTCACTCTCTTAAATTGTCAATGTGTTACAGAAGAAATGATGAGGCATTTTATAAAATACTTAGGGATGAATGACAATGAAAACACAATATACTAAAACTTAGAGAATGCAGCAAAGGCAGTGCTCAGAAGGAAATTTATGCTCACTCAGTGTTTTCTTAATAGCCCTTATTTCTTTAGCCATATTTTCCTTCAATTCTTTGAATTGAATAGATTTGTTTGAACAGGATTGATTAGTTGTTTAAATCCTGTGTCTTGTCAAGTTTTTTAATCTGTTCCTTAGGCTGTGCCGTATCTTCCTAATTCTTAGTATGGCTTATAATTTTTGCTGATGTCTAGACATCTAATTATGTTGGTGAGTTTACTCTAATGGTCAATTTCTCTCTCTTGCCTAGGATTTTATTGTTGAGTGCTTTTGTTTTATGGCTCTATTTTGATTTTTGGTTCAATTTTTGGTTCAACTTACTGTAAGTCTCTAAAATTGTCCTGTTTAAGTTATCAGAACAGGTTCAGGGACCCACTAATGGGTCACAGACCAGATCAAAGAGGGACTGGTGATAGGGACAAAAGAGAGGCCAAAAAGCATTTTTTGTCTCTTGTCACTTTCCCAGCCTGCAAGAAGATGGTGCTCTTCAGCAAACCTTTTCATGGAGGTGTCTGTTCCAACCTCCACTGGATGGTGTTTCAAGGTCAGTTAGAGCTGGGCTCAGTCAAAGCCGGGCCCTGCTGTTTAATCCCATTGAGGAGAAACCACAACCAGACCTCTGCCAAACCCTCCCTCCTGCCAGAGGAAAACATCTGCTCCCTTCCCAGTTGGCAGCAGTCAGTCACAGGTTTTAATGAGACTGTTCACCTTGAGGGTGGGGGATGGGTGCCATTTCCTGCTGCAGGGGCAATTAACTCATAGTTTTCATTTCAACCCTTTTCTTTCTGTGTTCCACTCCCTCCTGAACAATGTCATGGCACTCCCTGTCTGCAGATCCCCAAAGCAGCTGCTTTGGACAACTTCTGCCCTTCCTATGCTGGTTTTGTAAGAGAGGTGAGCCCTGACAACCTACTCCATCGCCATCTTCCTGGAACTCCTCAGAGGGAAATTTATAGCAGTAAATCTCTATATTATAAAAAGGAAAGATCTCAAATCAATAACTCAACACTACACCTGAAAGAAATTTTTAAAAAAATATTTAACTAAACCCAACGGTAGGAAGGAAATAGTAATGATTCAAGCAGAGAAAAATGAAATAGAGGACCTTAAAACAATAGAATTCACTAAAACAAAAGTTAGTTTTTTGAAAAGATCAACAAAATTCACTTACCTTTGACTAAAAAAGAAAAAGATGGAGAAGATGAAAATACACAAAATAAGAAAATTTAAATGGGGACATTGTGGCCAATGTTACAGGAATTAAAAAAAGAATTCTATGAAGAATTGTAAACTAAATAATCAGATAATCTAGATGAAATGCACAAATTCTTAAAAACAGACCATTTACCAAACCATCTCAAGAAGAAAAAGAAGATTTTAACTAATAGCAAGCAAAGTTATTGAATCAGTAACCAAATCTGCCCCAACAAAGACCAGATGTCCTTCTGGTGAAGCCCACCAAATATTTAAGGAAGAATTAGGACAATCCTTCTTAAACTCCTCCATGTAACATAAGAGGATGGAAGACTTTCTAAGTTATTCTAAGAGGCCAGCATTTCCATGATACCAAAGCCAGAAAAAGATTTCATAATAAAAGAAAATTACAGTTCAATAGCTCTTATGAATGTAGGTAAAAATATCAGCAAACCAAATCCAATGGCATATTAAAATAATTAAAAACCATTACCAAGTGATATTTATCTCAGTCATGTAAGGGTAACTCAATATAAGAAAATCAAGCAGTATAATATTTTGTAATGATAGAGCAAATAAAATAAAATAAAAAACATGATCTCAATTGATGCAGAAAAGGCATTTGACAAAATCCAACATGCTTTCATGACAAAAATAGAAAAATAGGAATAGGAGGGAACTTCCTCTATATGATAAATGGCATTTATGAAAAACCCACATTTAACATCATACTCAATGGTGAAAGGCTGAAAACTTTCCCTCTATGTTCAGTAACAATACAATGATGCCTGCTTCCACCACTGAATTTCGATAATGTACTAGAAGTTCTAGCCAGAGCAATTAAGCAAGAAAAAGAAAAAACTAAAAAAGGCATGCAAAGTGGAGAGGAAGAAATAAAACTATCTGTAGTCTCAGGTGAAATATTCTTTATATAGAAAATCCCAAATAATCCACAAAAAAAGCTGCTAGAGCTAATAAATGAATTCAGTAAAGTTTTAGGGTCTAAGGTCAAAATCGCTTGTGTTTCTATAAACCAGCAATAAATGACCCAAGAAGAAATTAAATGAACAACTCTACTTAAAATAGCATCCAAATTATAAAATAAATTTAATCCAGGAGATAAAAAGACTGATATAATGAAAACTATAAAACATTGCTGAAAGAAATTAGAGAAGACATAAATGAATGGAAATAAATAAATAAATAAAAAGATCTACCATTTTGAGTATTGGAAAACTTAATATTGTATTCACAAAGTGATCTAGAGGTTCAGTTCTATCCCTACCAAAATACCAATGACCTTTTTTTCAGAAATTGAAAAGCCTATCATCATATTCATATGGCATTACATGAGTCTACATATCATCAAAACAATTTTGAAAAACAAGAAGAAAGTTGGAAGACTCACAATTTCTGATTTGAAAACTTACTACAAAGTCCCACTAAACAAAACAGTGTGGTATTGGCATAATGATAGACATATATGCCAATAGAATAGAATTGAGAGTCCATCAATAATTCCATATATCTACGGCCCATTGATTTTTGACAAGGGTACCAAGATTATCCAATGGAAAGACAGTTTCTTCAATAAGTGGTGCTGGAAAAACAGGATATCCATAGTTGATATCTAAAAATAATGATGTTGGACCATTACCACAAACCACATAAAAAATTAACTCACTGTGGATCAATAACCTAAATATAAGAGCTAAAATCTCTTAGAAGAAAACAAAGGAGTAAACCTTCATAACCATGGATTTGAAAATGGTTTCTTAGATATAACACCATAAGCATTAGTAACAAAAGAAAAAATAGAAAAAACTGTACTTCAGAAAACAGGTAATTTTGCATTTAAAAGAATATTATTAAGGAAGTGAACAGACAAACTTCAGAATGTGGGAAAATAATTGCAAATAACACATCTGATAAGAGGTTAGTATCCAAAATTTATAAAGAACTCTTATAACTCAATGCAAAGAACTCTGACAGACAACCCTGTTAAAAAATGGGCAAAGGACTTAAATAGACATTTCTCTAAACAAGATATCTAAATGGCCAGCAAATGCATAGAAAAATACATCATTAGGCGTTAAGGAAATGGGTATCAAAACCACCAGATACCACATCCAATCACTAAGATGGTTTTTATTAAAAATTGGGAAAGTACAAGTATTGGCAAGGATGTAGAGAAATTGTACATTGTCTTCAGAAATCAGGAATGCAAAATGGTTCAGCTAATATGGGAAACGGTAAGCATTTCCTCAAAAAGTTAAACATATAATTATCACATCACCCTTCAATTCCTAGTTATACACACAAATGATTAAAAACAGGTACTCAACCAATTAAATGTACATGCATGTCCATAGAAGCACTATTCACCATATCCAAAAGGTGGAAACAACCCAAGCATCCATCAACAAATGAACGGATAAGCAAATTGTGGTATATATGTACAATGGAATATAATTCAGCCATCAAAAGGAATGAAGTACTGATACATGTTGCAATGTAGATGAACATTCAAAACATTCTGCTAAATAAAAAAAAGCCAGGCACAAAAGGTCATATATTGTATGATTCCACTTATATGAAATATTTAGAATAGACAAACCCACATAGACAGACTGTAGATTAATGTTTGCCAGGGTCTGGGTATAGGAAAATGGGCCAAAATTGTGTAATGGGTAAGGGATTTTACTTAGCAGTGATGGAAAGGTTTTGGAACTAGATAAATTTGATGTTGCATATCATGAATATATTAAATACTAATGAATTGCACACTTTAAAATGGTTAAATTTATGTTATGTGTGAAATTCACCACAATAAAATATTTTTGACAATATTAATGAATACAGATTCTTATATAAGGTTTAGGTGTCCTTTTAGTATTTTTATTTTCTTTCATGATAATTATAGCATCTAAATATTATTTTAATTTAGTTTCTTAGGTGAAAATTTATTTTGTATGGAAAATATTATTTGTATCATCAGTCACAGATTATTGAGTTTAATTCTATTCACTCTCTCTGTACAGATGAGTAGTGTGATAGTTACCTTCACTTAAATTATTGAATGGTTAGTGGCAATCATTAGAGAAAGGAATTTTTGGGTTAATAATTTAACTTCTTAGCCTGCCATTTCATTCAAAACTTAAATTCTCAACAGCGATTCATATAACACAAATAGCAATTTTAAATCTTGAGTATTACAAGATGCTATAGATGGGCATTTGGGTTGATTCCAACTTTTGGCAATAGTGAATAATGCCGCTATGAACATTGGTGTACATATATCTGTTCATGTCTTTGCTTTCAATTCTTCTGGGTATATACCCAGCAGTGGGGTTGCTGGATCATATGGCAGTTCTATATTTAGTTTTTTGAGGAACTGCCAAATTGTCCTCCCCAATGGCTGGACCACTGGAGGCCCTAGGGGCAGGGAGAGGGAAAAACAGTTGTAATACGGGGGCTTTTTCGGGACTTGGGAATAGTCCTGAATGACATTGCAACGACAGATATAGGCCATTTTATATCATCACATAACATGCAGAACTGTGTGGGAGAGAGTGTAGACTACGATGTGAACTATGGTCCATGCTCAGTGGCAAAGCACCAGGACACATTTATCAATTGCAATGAATGTGCCACACTAATGAAGGATGTTTATGTGGGAGGGTGTGGGAAGTGTGGGGAGTGGGGTATATGGGAATCACTATATTTTTTGTGTAACGTTTACGTAATCTAAATATCTTTTAAAAAATAAAAAATAAAATACTGATAAAAAAAGGACGAAGAAGCTGTACTTGTTAGCTTTTGCCTCAATTTATACTCTGGGCTTAAATATTTCAAATTCAATTATTCACATTTTTAAGTTATTAAAAATAATATTCATGTCCTATTGATGATCCAAGGTTATATATTTTTTCAATGCCGATTTTTAAAATAAAATTGTAGGTGCTATAACTGCAAGGGTTAAATATCTTTTGTAAAATCGAACAATTGTTTAGTTAAACCAAGTTCTTTTCCTGGCTAAAAGTTAAACTCAACTTAGAAAACAAACTATCTGCATCTTTAAAATGTGTGGGGCAGAAATACTAGACCACAAGTATTTGCAAAATCTTCTAATAGCAAATATCCTATTTTCTAAGCTGATTTTTTTCTGCAAGATTAACTTTTTACATCAGTGTAGCTTCATTCTATGAATGTTAAACATGTATGTTTTTTGTTTTGTATTAATATTTTTTAATTTAAAAAGTTGTAGGTTTACAGAAAAATCTGAAAATACAGAGTTCCCATAGCTACCCCCACCCCAGTATTAACACTTTGCATTAGTGTAGTGCCTCTGTTATAATTGATGAAAGAATTTTATAATTGTACTATTAACCACAGTCCATAGTTTACATTAGGGTATATATTTTTCTCATATACCATCCTAATATTAACATCTTGAATTAGTGTGGTGTGCTTACTATAATTCATGAACATTTTTATATTTGTACAATTAACTATAGTCCATCATTTGCAAAGTTTCACTGTGTTGCATAGTCATATGTTTAGAATTTTAATTTCTGTTTCAAGAGTCATCTACTACATAATGACCTCTCCATTTGTTTGCACAAAGAATTTGAAAAAAAAATTTTATTCATTCTGTAACCCCCCAGTGCTAAAAGTCATGGCAATTCATATCAGTGCAACTTTAAGGTAAAACAGCACTTCTCAATCCCCAAGGGTTTAATCTTTGTTTTGTGAATCTGCCAACATTTTATAGTACAACCAAGAGATGGAGAAAAGTGTCTTATATTTGAAAACCAATAACAGAATACTGGGAAACTCTGTTGTTTCTCACTGTCACTTTGTACCTGATGAGCTCTAAGAATTTTTCCAGTTTTCATTGACTATACCCAGATCAAAATATTCTCTCCTCTTTCTTAAAGAGTTTTGGTGAATACTGAATAATTATTTTGAAAATATTATTTGGAGATAGTATGCCATTTATGAGTTATGACCCTGGGGTCTGATTATAGCACAGCCTGTACATATAAAACTTATATCTCTTTATATATCTCTTTAGAATTTTCTAGAATCATATGATTTTGAGAAGGAAAGGATACCCAATGAATAATTCAACACCTAATATTTATAGATGAGGAAACTGAAGTGCAAAGATGTTGAGTAACTTGTGTAAGGACCCATGGCAAGCCAGTGGATGAGCTGGAATGATACAGAGCAGATCTTCAAGAAATAACCATTGAATGAATGAGACTTAATGCCCCTGAATTATAGCCCACTGTTCTGGCATATTTGTTTTGCTTTGTTTTCAATATTCCTTGTTGCCTCCCATAGAAACTGTTTCAATTTCAGCATTGATTCTTCAGCAAAATGTGATTAAAAGAAATATTGGGGAAGTGGGTGTGGCTCAGTGGATAGAGCCCCCGTTTACCATATGGGAGGCCCGGGTTCGCATCCCGAGGCCTCCTTGTGAGGGCACGCCGGCCTGAGCGGTGCGGTGGGCTGATGCAGCAACCTCACGGCAGGAAGCGGGTGTGGCGCAATGGATAGAGCACCCATTTACCATATGAGAGGCCCCGGGTTCGCTTCCCGGCGCC
>JAQZBX010017845.1:0-35184 GCA_029593785.1 Cabassous unicinctus | reverse complement strand
TATAAATGCACTACCTTCCCCACAACCTGGGACACGACTACCAGGGTTGGGCATCCCTGGCACCAAGGGATTATGACCAAGCACCAACTAACAATGCATCTGGAAAAAGACCTTGACTAAAAGGGGGGAATATTAAATACAAATGAGTTTTTATGGCTAAGAGATTTCAAAGTGAGTTGAGAGGTCAATTCCAAAGGTTACACTTATGCACGACTCAGCAGGATCTCATTGACTGCCACAGTAAACAGTGCATCAAATAGTGGCACTCGAGGGCTCTAGAGACATCCAGACCCTACGCAGGACAGACAAGCTCAGGAATTCTGCACCCTGTCAGTGGGCATTACGCTAGAATTTATGCTTCACAGTGTAACAGACATAGACTCACTTATCGTTTCCCTACACATGATTCTTCTGCCTCTTTTATTTGAACCATCATTAGTACAATACTTGTTAAATATATGTCCCAGAGACTTAAATCTTTGGTCCATTCATGTGCCGGTTGAATCCTGAATCGCAACAATTGCAACACATACTCACCTACTGTCAAGTTCATTGGACTCACCCAGGACAACTAACATGGAGATGATGATGGACAACACCCATCCCAAGGAACAGAAAGTGTCTACAACTGCAAGCAAGATAGTTCTATCCATCTTCCCCATGGTACCTAGGGCCCCTCTCAATTAGAAACAGAGTGGGCATCACCATCCCAAAATCCTCAAGCTTGGGGAATGAACAATGAACAAAATAGACTTATTATTCTATTGTAGATTTATTGTTATTCTAGCAATGGAAGAAATTTTATCATTGATATAAAAGAAGTGACCACCAGAGGTTCTGAAGGGAGGGAGAGAGAAGAATAGGTGTAATATGGGGACATTTTTGGGACATTGAAATTGTCCTGCATGACATTTGCAATGACGGATACAGACCATTATATATTTTGTTATAACCTACAAAATTGTGCAGGATAGAGTGTGAACTATAATATAAACTATACTCCATGGTTAGTAGCAATTCTTCAATATTTTTTCATCAATTCTATCAAATGTACCACAATAATTAAGGTTGTGGCTAATATTGGAAAGTGTGGTAGGGGGAGGGAGTAGTGCTTATGGCAATCCTGTTTTTAATGTAATATTTACATAATCTAAAGCTCCCTTAAAAATAAAAATAAAAAAAACTTGAAAAATGTAAAAAACTTAAAAATTTATAAATTATAGCTCTCTTAGTATCTTTGAAGTGGTAGATTTTGTTGTTTTGCTTTTGTGGTTTTGATTTTTTATTTTGCTTAGGATTAATTCTATTGAACAACATTTTATGTGCTTTTTGGCCAATTGTATAGCTCTTCTGGAGAAATGTCTGTTCAAATACATTTCCCATTTTTTAATTGCCTTTATTTTGATTGCTGAGTTGCTAAAGTTCTTTATGTATTTTAGTTACTAGACCCTTATTAGACACATGATTAGGAAATATATTCTCCCATTCCATAGGTTGTTTTTTCACTTTCTTGATAATGTCCTTAGATGCACAAATGTTTTGATGGGTCTAATTTATCTTTTTGTTGTTGTTGTGCTTGTAGTTTTGGTGATATATCTAAGAAATGATTGCCCAAACTGAGATAATGATGATTTGCAACTACATTCCTTCTAAGAATTTTGTAGTTTTGGCTCTCACTTTTAAGTAAGAGTCTTTTGTTGTTGTTGTTGTTAATTTTTATATGTGATGTGAGGTAAGAGGCCAACTTCATTTTTTCACATCTGGAAATCCAGTTTTCCTTACTTCATCATTTAAAAAAAAAACTTTATTGAACATTGAATGCCTTTGGCACAAATTTTGAGAATTAATTGATTACATATATGTGTGTTTATTTTTGGACTCTCAATTCTGTTCCATTATTGTATGTCTTATCTTTATGCTAGAGCCACACTCTAAATTACTCAAATTGTAGTAGAGTTCATTTCAGGGATTTTGAGTCCTTCAACTGTTATTCTTTGCAAAATTGTTTCAGACATTTGAGATCCGTTAATATCGTATTTGAATTTTAGGATAGGCTTTTCTTTTTTTGCCAAAAAGTCAGTTGGAATTTTCACAGGGATCACTTCGAGTCTGTAGATCACTTGAGGAGTAACACAATCTTATTAAAATATAGTTTTCCTAACCATGAACATGAGACATCTTCCCATTTATTTATATCTTCTTTAATTCTTGCAGCAATGTTTTGTTACATTTAGTGTCAAAGACTTGTGTCTCCTTGGCTAAATATGTTCACAAGTAATTTATTCTTTTTGATGCTATTTTAGTGGAATTATTTTGTTAACTTTCTTTTCAGATTGTAGTTAGTGAGGAGAAAAAAAGCTAATTTTGTACAACTTTTAAGAATTTATTTCTTAGCTCTACTTTTTTTTATTGTTTAGGATATTTTCAATATAACATCATTCCTGCTTTGAATTGATGTTTTTACATTTTTGAAATTGCATACCTTTTATTCCTTTACTTGCCTAATTGCTCTGACTACAACTTCTAGTACTATGTTGAATATACTTGGTGAAAGTAGGATCCTTTTCTTTCTCCTGATTTTAGGAGCAAAGATTTCAAGTTTTTTTTTTTTATTGACTTTAATGCTAGCTATGTTTTATTTTCATAAATGCCCTTAACAAGATAAGGAATTTCCCTTATGTGATTTGTTTAACGAGTGTTTCTTTTAAAATCATGAATGGATGTTGGATTTTGTCAAATAATTTTTTTTGCATCATTGGTGATGATCGTGTCTTTTTTCCCCCTTCATTATAATAGCTCTGTTAAATACATTAATTGATTTTTCATATGTTGAAACATTTTTACATTATTGGGATTTATCCCATTTGTTTTTGTTACCTAATCCTTCAAATATACTGTTGGATTGTTTTGCTACTATTGCATCTATATTCATAAGGGTATTGGTCTAAGGTTTCCTTCTTGGGTTGTCTTTCTCTGGCTTTGATATCAGGAAATGCTAGCCTTATAGAATAAATTAGGAAGTATTGTTTGGAATACATTTTGGAAGAGTTCAAGAAGGTTTGGTGTTAACTTCTTTAAGTATTTGGTAGAAATTCATCAGTGAAACTATCTCCTCTTGAGTTTTCATTGGGAGGTTTTTGATTACTTTCTGTATATTGGTTCAAAATTTTCTAATTATTTTTTAGTCAATTTTTATAATTTGTATTTTTCTATCATGTTTTCCATTTCAGCTAGTTAATCTAATTTTGGAGGTACAATTGTTCATAATATCCCCTTATAAACTTTTCACTTCTGTAATGTTGGTTGTAATGATCACATTTTCATTTCTGATTTTGAAATTTAAGTATTTTCTTTTTTGGCCACTCTAGGTAAATTTTGTGAATGTTTTCATTTTTTCAATGATTCTCCAATTCTTTCTGGCCTAAATTTATTCTTTCATTTTTCCCTATAATTTGATTTCCTTAAGAGCTATAGTTAGGTTTTTTTTTTGTTGTTTTTTGTTTTTTGAGATCTTTTTCTTTTTTAATGAAGGTTTTACAGCTATAAATTTCTCTGTATTTACTTCTTTTGCTAATACTATATGTTGGTATGTTGTATTTTTGGTTTCACTTATCTCAAAGTATTTTCTAATTTCCTTGTGACATATTCTTTGACTCATTAGCTCTTTAAGAGAGTGTGTGTTTAGTTTGTGTAATTGTGACTTTTCCAAATTTTTCCTATTATTATTATTATTGTTTTATTCCATTGTGTTAAGGGGATACTTTCTATGATTTCAGTATTTTTCAATTTATTGAGACTTGTTTTGTGGCTTATTCTATGGTCTGTAGTGGGGAAAGTTACATGAACAATTGAGAAGAATGCATATTCTGTTGTTGCTGGGTGGTTAGTTCCTTATATGCCTGTTTGGTTTAGGTGGTTAATGGTCCGGTTAAGTTCTTAATTTCCCTTTTAGTCTTATTGTGAGTGGTCTTGATATTATCCTTCTTGGAGTTTGTTGAGCTTCTCAGATGTTTAGATTCACTGGTTTCATTAATTTTAGGGAGTTTTTGATTTTTATTTCTTCAAATATACTTTTTTCTCTTTTCTCTTTCTCCTCCCCTTTAGGGCTTCCTTTATGTCAGCATGCGCACACGTGTGTGTGTTTGATTGATGGTGTCCCACAAGTCTCTTATTACTTCTTCACTTTTTTTCTTCAATCTTTTCTCTTTCTTCTCCTCTGACTAGTTAATATTAAGTGACTGGTTTTCATGTTCATTGATTCTTTCTTCTGTTTGATAGAATCTGCTATTGAAATACCTTTGTGATTTTTTCATTTCTTTCATCTTAATTTTCAGCTCCAAAATTTGTATTTGGTGATTTTTTTTCTGATTTTTATCTATTTTTTATATTCTGTATTTGTGGAGACATTCTTTAGTCATTTGCGTATGTTTTCTTTTAGCACTTTGAGTACATTTAACAGAGTTGACTGAAAGTGTCTTTCTGTTGAGGTAATGTCTGGGCTTCCTCCTTTACAGTTTATATTAAGTCCTTTCATTCCCCTGTGAATGGGTTATGATTTCTTATTCCTTTGCATGGCCCATAAATTTTTTAATGTGGACATTTTGAATATTATAATGTGGCAACACTTGTCACACTCCCCCAGGTTTTATGGTTGTTGCTCTTTGTGGTTGTTTTTTGTTTGTGTGGTGATTTTTTAGACCTAATTTTGTAAAGGCTATGGTCTTTGTCATGTGTGGCCATAGAAACACCTGGTCCATGATCTTAGTCATCAGTTAGTGATTTGACAGAGATATTCTAAATGCCTAGAAGGAAAAAAAATATATGAGGATAAAGATAAAGAAAAGAAGAAAAGTCTCTTCAAGTGTTTTCACTTTTTCTAAGCTTATTCTTAACTGGCAGTGTACACCTATGTTTCAATGAGTAGGACAGCAAGAGTTGAGAGTTTGGAAGTGTTCTCATGTTTTCTGAGCATGCATCTTGCCCTGGATCCTTGTGCTGCTTATTCAGGATATACAGGAATGTTTCAAAGGCCTTGTTCCCCTGAATATGTCCTTCCCCTTCAGGGCTTTGTTTTGTGATTGTTTTGAATCTATAGATCATTTGGGTGAGAACTGACATCTTAATAAGAGAGCTTCTTCTGATCCATGAACACAGTGTATTTATGTATCTAAGTATTCTTTAATTTTTCTCAACAATGTTTTATCGCTTCCATTGCACGGATCATGCACATACAATTGTCAGACTATCTCCAAGTAGTTCATATTTTTTGATGCAATTGTGTGGTAAACATCCTTTGCTATGGCTCCCAGCTCCTAGTATTTATGTCCTTGCATTTCCTCTCTACTAGAATATCAGCTGAAACTAGTGTTTTGCTTCTATAATATGAAAAAATGATGATAAGTAAAATTTTATCAAGTTAAGGAGACTGTAACATTTGCCTTGTTAATACTCTCTTGCTTTATCCATATTGCACCCTTGTATGCTTTTTTGACAATGCAATCATTGATGTTGTGAGGTAGTTTATATAGAGTTCCTCATGGAGAGGAACCAAGGGTGGTCCCCAGCCAACAACCTGTGAGGAACTGAGGACTCAGTTCAAAGGTTCATGCGAAGCTGAAATCTGTTTTCATCCACGTGATTAAGCTGCTAATTAGATCTTTTGCTGTTGAGTCTTGTCACACTTCCAGCATTGTGAGAGACCCAGAACCAGTTGACCCAGCATAACCTCCCCAGATTCCTGAGTCATGGTTAGTTTCAGAAAACTGTAAGCCAATAGACATTATGTGTTAGCCACTGAGTTTTGGAGAAATATGTTATAAAGAAATCGAAAATTATTAGAGATTTTTGCACATGGAAAATAAATAGTGCCATAACAACTTCCTATAAATATAGTTGGGGCTTTTGAATTCAGCAGCTAGTGGTGGCTGAGAGATTTTAGTGTACCATGATAGAGAAAGTCTAAATTGCCTGAATGGACAGCTAGTTGAAGCCTGTATATTGAGGATACGGCTTGGGACAGCTTAAGAGGAAGTGAGGAATAACCTTTTGGAAATTGAGAGTAGATGGATCCTTATTATGTAGTGGTAGACATCCTAGTGACAGTGTTGTCTGCAGTTACATGGAAAACAGAATATGTACTGAATTGACTTGGTTATATAACAAAAAACATATCATTAAATGAAGTGATATACCTTGTTCATGTTTTGGAAGACTCAGAAACAATTATACATTTCACCCTGTTCACTTTGCAATAAGTAATTGGATTTTACAATGGGGACTTTTTAAATTTAAAAGCTTGTAATTCTGATGCCATGAAATGCTCATATCAAGGCTTCTTCAGTCCATGTTGTTTTTTTCCCCAAAGACCAGCTGCTGGTGATTCTGGACTCCTCTCTCATATGACAAGGCACATGATGGTTCTGCTGATCTCCCTTTTCTTCCAGGTCTCATTGCTTCAGCATCTGGTTTCCTTTCCTTTGGCTTTCTCTTTCAGTTTCTGTGGATTTCTTTCTGTGTATTTGTCCATATTCATCTGATTTTTAAAGGACTCCAGTGAGAGGATTAAGACCCAGCTGAGGCATGCTTTCCTGAAGTAACTTAATTAAACTTCCCAACTACAATAAGTTTTACTCCCAGGAAATGATTAACTTTAAGAACACGATTTTATGGGGTCCATCTAGTATCAAACATCAAACAACCCTATTGATTTATAGATTCATTTGATTTCCATCAAAATTCCAGAAGGCAACTTGTAGAAATTACCACAATTTCTGCTCACAGTTAAGGAATAGAGGTTGTAGAGGGAGTTTCACAAGGAGGTGGAGATCATTGGTGTCTGCTTAGAAATTGCCTAAAAAGAAAGAAAAGAAATTGCCTATCACAATATATGTGATAAAAATAAACTTTTAAAAATATAAGGAATTGTTACAACTCAATATTTAGAACACAGAAGTTCAATAAAAATGAGCAAAAGATTCAAACAGATGTTTCATTAGAAAAGATAAATAAGCTGGCAATGAGCACATGTAAAAGAGCTTAGTATCATTAGCAACAGGAAATTTAAAACCATAATGAAATACCCCTACAAATTCTAATTCGTTAGAATGGAAATAATTTAAAGGACTGACTTTACCAAATACAGGAACGATTTTAAAACAAGTGAATTTCTCATATGCTATTGACATCAATTTAATATGGAACAACCATTTTGGAAAACAATTTTGTGGTTTCTAGAAAACTTAGCAATTCAATTATCATATGACCCAGTGATTCCACTCTTAGCTATATCCAAAATATTTGAAAATGTATATCCTCACACAGAGTTTTAAACTATTAATAGCAGCTTTATTCATAATAGCCAAAAAGCTGGAAATGTACAAATAACCATCATCATGTAAGAAAATGAATAAACATGGATGAATCTAAAAAACAGTATGGTAAGCATATAAGATAGACTGTAAATTATATGCTGTATGATACCATTTTTATGAAACTCTAGAAAAGGTAAATTTGATTTTAAGTGACAAAATCAGATCATGTTTTACCTAGACCTCTTATTGACTAGGCCCAGGGTCAATAGATATACAAAAATCAATTGCATTTCTACACACTGACAAAACACATAAAATGATATTTAAATGTTATACCTCTTAATAGAATAAGAAACACTAAATGTCTGGTAATATACTCTACAAAATATGTATAAGAAATCTACAATAAAATGCACACAATATTTTGAGAAAAAATAGGTAAAAATACCTAACTACATAGAGAAAGATAACTTGTTTATGAATTGGAAGATTCAATGTTATAAAGATCCCACCCTTTTCACTTTGATATACATATTTAATCCCTAGCAATATACAGATATTTTTGTTTTTTGACATGATGATTCTACAATTTATATGCCATTATAAATGTCCAAGATGGCCAAGGAAATTTTAAAAAGAATAAACTTGAGTAGACCACTTACACTACTAAATACAAAACCAATTTAATGAGATAATAATTAACACATCATGTTATTGGGACAAAAATAGACAAAATAGTCAATGGAGCAAAATGATTTCAGAAACAGACACACATATATACACTTGCATTATTTATGATGAAGATAAATCGTTAGTGTAGTGGGAAATGAATTGGTGGTGGATCACTGATTATCACATGGAAAAAAAGAATGTGGACCCTTATCATACATCATGCCAAGAAATCAATACCAGATGGTTATGGGTAAAGTAATGAAGCTTTCAAAAGATGTTTTAGATTGCTATAGCTGCAAAGGTTGGCAACTAGATACTGGACTCCTGCCACATGGCAAGACAAAATGGGGGGTCTGCCAGTCTCAGTTTTCTCCTCCAGGCTCACCTTTTATTTCCGCTTCAAGCTGCTCCTTTGGCCTAAACTCTTGGGGGTCTTGTTGCTTCATTTTCTCCTCTGATTCCAGCCTCTGACCTCTCTCTGACCTGACAGCCTGTCAGGGTTTCTCTGTCTTTCTGCAGCTGTACGTGATCCTGGCATCTTCTCTCACATGGCAGGATGAAATGGCAGCTCTCTTTCTCTGTGTGTTTCTGCTTTCAGTTCTCAGTTTACAAAAGACTCCAGCAAGAGGGTGGAGACCTAACCTGGGTCATGCCTCACTGACTTAGTCTAACCAAAGGCCCTAAAACGATCTAATCAAAAGTTATCTAACAAAGTTCCCTTAACTGAATCTAATGCAAAGGGGCCCATACTCATGGAGATGGATTAGTTCCAAGAACATTATCTTTTCTGGCATTCACAAAACCTGAAACTGTCACAGAAAATAATACAGAAAAACCTTTTCATAAGCTTAGACTAGAGAAAATTTTATTAATAGAACAAAAATGACAAACAATAAAGGAAAAATGAAAACAGAAATTAAAATTTTCATTCATCCAAAGACAATATGTGAGTGAAAGTTAGAGAAGTAGAAGAAGAGGTGCTCAACATTATTAGTTGTTGGGGAGATGCAAGCAAACACCCCAATGTAATCACAAGTCACTCACCAGAATTCTATAATAAAAAAGGTATAAAATACAAGGATAGGCACAATGTGGAACAACTGGAGCTCTCATACACTATTGTTGGTGATATACATTTTCACAACCAACTTGGAAAAGTACTTGCACATGTCTATTAAATTAGAAGGTAAGCTTACCCTATGAACCAACAAAGCCATACTTATATTCAAAAGACACAAATATTAATATAGAGATATAAAGGAATACTTATAGCCACATTGCTGATAAAGGAAGAAAACAGAATTTTATCAAATATCCTTCAACTCTAAAATGGATCAATAAATCATATATTCAATGGAAAACTATTCAGCCTTGAAAATTAACAGTGAAGAAATACACACAGCAATGTGGATTAATTCTCAAAGTAATCTTGATTGAAGCATGTCAGGCACAAAGGTATACAGACTTTAAAAGGAGCAAAAGTATGTAGAGGCATCTATTGTGTAGAAGTTAGGACAGAGCTTACCTTTGGGACTAGAATAGTGTTTAAATTGGGGCGCTAGTTTAGGTTGTTGATTTCTTGATTGTATTGCCTTCAGGAAAATTAATCATGCTGCACACCTAAGAGCTGTATACTTTTCTGATTGTATATTTTAATAAATAGATATTAGAATATTAAAACTCCTTCTAAAATAGGTAAAGGCCATTTAGGAAAAAAATTCATGCTTATACACCATTAGGTTGAGTGTTATCAATAAAGTTGTTCTATTAACATCCCTGTGGATACAAACCATCAGAAGAAAATATGCCAATATATGGGTGAGTAAATTAATTTGTAAATCATCTTGCATCATCTCATATCATCAACAATCAGGAAACTCTACTTCATGTGAACACACCGGATAACAAGTTGCATGTAGTTATAACCTAATTCTTCATCAAGTCTATCCATAGTGTGCTACTTGTAAAGTTAAAAATATTTTTCCAAGGTTCTTCTCAGAGCTGTAACCACTAACTTCTTTTTTCTGCCTGTAGATTTTGGGATTCACTAAGGGAGTGGCCTTTTCCTACTTTTCGAAGAAGATCAACTCTAGAGATGACATGAGATGAGAGAACAAAGCTGAACCATAGAAGGAGCTCACTGCAGAGAGGTGGGAGTAGGAGGTGGAGAAGCTTTGCTTCTGCCTGTAGTGGAGCTGATATTCAGAGTGTGGAGACAATGTGCATATGTAGAAGAAAAACAGGGAGAATATAACAAAGTATGCATGAGTGTTGGGTAAACCTGAGACCATGAGGTTGGTGGCGACATCACAGCAGGAAAACAGAAGAAAATGGGCAGCTCACAGCTACAATAGAAGATAATTTAGGCCTCATATAGGTCCACATTCACTGTCAGAGAGATGTTAACAAGTGTGTCTTGAACCCTCAGGTTGGATGAGCCCTGTGAAAGCTGCATATAGAGTTTATGATTCATTACTTTGTTGTAGAGCACAGGGTGGCCCTGAGTAGCATTGCAGTCATGGGCCATTGCTGAGAGCACCCAACTTCTCTTTCCAATATTAAACACAAAGGCTTGAGCTAGGGAGTCTTCAATTGAGATTTTCTCCAACACAGTGTTTATCCAGCAGCTTGAAAACAATGGAGAAGAGAAGCAGTGATCAAATTTATCATAAAGGAATGGCAATGGGGGATTCAACCGTGTTTAGTTCCAAAGTACTTTACATCCCAATGAGATGAGACTTCTAAATAAATCAGTTGGATTTAAAACTTAGGCCTGCATTTCTCTTTGAAGCCAAACAATGTAGGTTAATACTACAAAATAATAATATCAGTCAAAAAGGAAACATTGTACTGAATGGAGGAGATCAGACACAGAGTGCCACATATTATATGATTCCATTTGTGTAGAGGTCAAGTATAGATCAATTTATTGAGATGAAATTAGATTGGTGGTTGTGTAGGGCTGGGGAATGAATGCTCCAAGGTGTGGAGTCTTTCTTTGTGGAATAATGAAATTGTTCTGAAATTTTTGAGGTGATGAATGTACAGCATTGTGATTATGCTAAAAGTCAGTGATTGTACACTTTGGATAGGTCATATGGTATGTGAATATATCTCAATAAAACTGCTGAATACACAAATAATTTTTCAAGAATAGATAGAAGTAGCAGCTATGTATAGCAGGGGAAACAGAGTCAGAAGTGAGGAATTTTCTTGTTTGTTTTTCTGTCTGTTTTTTGTTTATCACTATTGAAGTAATGAAAATGCTTTAATAATGATTGAAGTAATGAACGCACAACTATTTGATTATACCAAATACCATTGATTATACACTTTGGATGAATTGTATACTTTATTAATATGTATCAGTAAAACTGATTTTTAAAAATCAAATAGAGAAAAAAACTTAGGTCTGTGGTTAAAACTACAGTGGTGGGAATGTTCTTTCAGCAAATATGGCAGGGGGCTATTGGTGCAGGGCATCAGGGATGAGTGGGATATGTGGGAAAGTGCCCACCTTGGGTATTCTGTGGAACATGAAAATGTTCATCTTATTTCAGTGGGGCGAGACCCACACAATAAACAGGAAAATAGTAAGCTCACATCCTGAGCAGTCCTGCTACATTCTCAAATAGAGCAGCAAGAGTCTTTCGAGAACATAGGCAGTGCCTAAACTAAGAAGATACACCAGTATGTCAAGCCCTTAATACTAATGCATGTAACTATGAACTTTATACTTCAAAAATTACAACCTAGTGGTTACCATGGGTTCCAAGGGGAGGTGGAAGGAAGAATGGATGGAGCATGGGGCATTTTGGGGACATTGGAATTGTTTTGTATGATCCTGCAATGATGGAAGCAGTCCATTCTGCATTTTGTTAGAACTTATAAAAGTGTACTGTACAGAATGTGAACCATAATGTAAACCATGGACCATGGTTAGTGGCAATGCTTCACTATTTGTTCATCAATTGTAACAAATGTACCATACTCATGTAACTTCTTATTAATAGGGGAAAATGTGAGAGGGGTAGAGAGTGGGGTATATGAGAATCTCTTATATTTTCTATGTGACTTTTCTGTTACCTAAAGCTTCTTTGAAAATAACTTGAAAAATATAAGACACTGGGGGAACATACAGAAGAAATTGTCACTGTACATGAAAGATAACAGATCTTATGGGAATGAGAGACATAATGCAAAAAATTTAATTTAATTTTTAAATATTTATTTTATTTTGTTTTTTTACTATTTTTATTTATTTGTTTTTGGATTTGTTTTTGTTTGGGGGGAGGCTTTGGATTGCAAAAGATTTGCAATTGTGGCAGAGAAGGATCACTCTTGCTGGGTGTCAGTGGTGGGGGATGTGTGGGGAGGGGTTCACATGGAGCATGCATCTATGGAATATGAATGTGGTCATGTGGTCATGAGGTGTTGTCTTGGTGGGTGGAGATTCACACAATAACCAAAAGAATATTGAATTCCCATTCTGGGGAGTCCTACTACATTCTCTAATAGAGTGGCAAGAATCCCTAGAGTATATTGGCATGCCTAGTAAAGGAGGACAGAGCAGTACACCAGGCCCTTGATATTAATGCTTGTACTTATGAACCTTGTTCTTGTGAAATTGAAACTTAGCCTAGTATTATATATTGCCTAAGAGTTTACCTCCTGAAAGCCTCCTTGTTACTATAATGTGGACTCTCTTTAAGCCAAACTCAGCATATGAATTTACTAATTTCCCCCCAGTGTGGGACATGACTCCCAGGGATGATCAGCCCTGGCACTGAGGGATTATCACCAAGTGCCATATAGCAATGTGTTTGGAAGAGGACCTTGACCAAAAGGGGGAAATATTAAATACATATGAATTTTTATGGCTAAGAGATTTCAAAGTGATTCGGGAGGTCATTCCAGAGGTTAGGTTTAGGTACCCCCTAGAAGGATCTCACTGACAGCCACAGTAAACAGTGCCTCAAGCAGAAGGGCTTCTCATAGCTCTAGAGATAGCTGGACACTATAGGAAGAGCAGACAACACCAGGAATTAGGTATCTCATCAGTGGGCCTTACCTTTGAATATATGATAAAGTATCTCCCAAATGTGTTGAAGTTGGACTTATTTATAATTTTCTTACACATGGTTCTTATACCCCTCTTATTTGAACCTATAATTAGCACTATACTCATTAAATATGTGTCCCAGAGACTTAAAATCTTCTGGCTGTTCATATGCCATTTGAGCCCTGAATCTCAGCATAGTTGCAGCCAACACCTACCCTCCAATTCATCTGACTCACCCACGACAATTAACAAAAAGATGTTGAGGGACAATGTCCATCCCCAAAATACAGATTATATCTAAAACTGCAAGCAAGACAGTGCCCCCCATCTGCTCCATGGGTTCTAAGTCCCCTCTCATTCAGAAGCAGAGTAGGCATCACCATCCCCAAATCCTCAAGATTGAAGAATGAACAAACATAAGGCGGGCTTGCAACTATGGACTATAGTAGATTTATTATTATTCTAGTAATGGAAGAACTTGTAACATTGATATAAAGGCAGTCATCACCATAGATTCTGAGGGAGGGGAGTGGGAAGATGTGTAACAAAGGACATTTTTGGGATATTGGAACTGTTCTGCATGACATTGCAAAGATGGATTCAGGCCATTACACATTTTTTGAAAATTGATAAAATTATGGGGTACAAAGTATAAACCATGATGTGGACTATGGGCCATAGTTGTTAGCAATGTTTCAATGTGTGTTCATCTATTGTCACAAACATGCCACACTAGTGAAAGATGTTGTCAATGGAGAAAAGGGTGGGAGGGTTGGGAGTGAAGTATATGGGAATCCTCTACATTTTCGATGTACCATTATGTAATCTCGAGCTGCTTTAAAAAAAATAGGTGAACAAATAGATAAGTAAATAAATAAAAACAAAAAATAAAAAAATAGGTATAGAAAAACTTAAAAAGATCAGTAAGGTTATATACTTAAAATAAATAAAGCTTATCCTTTTTCCATGAAAAGATCATGTTTCATTATTTTCATGTTTAATCAGTTATTATGTATATTCAATGTGAAATTTATTTTAATAATTGATTCTATATGTGTACAAAAAGATATATATGTATATAAATAAGTATTCCAAGTTCCTTTATGTTATGATTAAGTACATTATATTGAAAAATAAGGTGATAAATATGTAAAATATTTTGATGTATCCATTGTGTTTTTATTCTCTGCTTTCAATATGGCAAAACCTCAGTATAAAGCAATGGATATCCAGTTACCAGTTGGTGTCATTTGAATAAGGAAATTACACATTAAAATAATAAATATGAGAATAATTATAAAACAGGCAAATAATTAATGCAATTCATGCCATTGAATTTTCCACTTAAAGATGGTTAAAATGAGATATTTTGTGTAATAGGTTACCACAATAAAAATCTTCAAAATTAACATAAAAACCCCAAACAAATGAAAAACTTTGATTTCAGACTTGTAGCCTCCAAATGTGAAAAAAAAATTTCTGTTGTTTATTCCAAAAACAAAGGAAAAAAAAAAAGAAGTAGGAGGGGCAAATAATGGGAAGAAGAAATCCATCAGTTTTGTGTGTTATACACTTATTTGGGAATCCACCTTGTATCTCCACAATTTGGAAAACCTGCCATATATCCTTTTCATCCTTACCTTAAGCAACTAGATCTTCTGAATTCCTTTGCTTGTCTAAACTTCAAATTCATGTTCTGCCCCTCTCCATCTCTTCTCCACCCCCTCCACTGAAACCTGCTCTTTCTATTTTGTCCTCTTGTATACCAATGTGTTTCTGCTAAATTGTCTACTTTATGAAATCATTGTTTTATTTTTCATTAAATTTACTATCTAAGAGTTTTTTGAAATTCATTTTTATGGACCTCCTTCTCAGGGTTGTCCTATCAACCCTGGGGACTCACACCTGCTCTAGGCCCAGAACTCTTGACATTGAAATATCTAATTCACCAATTATTGCACACCCTCCCTCACAACTCTGACACCTACCTCAGACTCAAGATCAACAGGTTTGCTCTATGTTCCCTTCTTTGATCAGTTGTGTACTTGATATGTGGTTCACTGAAATGTATTGTAAAGAGAAACAAGATAAGATGAAGATCCTTCAATGCAACTAAAAGACTTTCCATGGAAAAGGACTGGATGAACATGGTTATTAGACCATTTGACTGCCTCTAAGCCAGAATTAAACTAAGCATCCTTCTTCACCTCACCACCACATAACTCTGTCAATTTCTAAGATACCTTTTTACAACCACTATCAAGGGAAATCACTACATAATCTTATTTTCCATTCATGAGATATATTGATACAATAAGCTCATTCCAAGTCATTCTCATAAGGCTAACTGCCTGATATATTGGAGATATTTTCTCAAGGTCCTTCCCACAGCAGCTTTCACCTCATTGTTTTTCAGGCTATAGATGAGGGGATTCACCAAGGGTGTAATTACACTGTACTGTTCAGAGAAGATCAACTCCAATGGTGATCCTGAGACTGGCAATAGGTAGAGAAAAAAACCTGAACCATAAAATAGGAGCACTACAGTGAGGTGAAAGGAGCAGGTGGAGAAGGCCTTGTTTCTACCTGAGGAGAAACTAATGCTCAGGATGGTGGGGACAATGGGGTAGAATAAATAATAAGGAAGCAGGTTTCAATTCCATGCAGTATAATGGAGTAGAGAAGTACCATAAAACTGGTGGATACATCAGAACAGGACAGAGGGAAAGAGAGGGCAAATCACAGCTGTAGTGAGGGATGGATTTATCACCACAGAATTCCAAGTTCATAGCAGGAAAAATGTTGATGAATGCATCTAGAAAACCCAGGCCCCAGGACCCCCACACCAGCCGCTTAAAGAGCTGGTTTCTCATCATCTGTCCTTAGAGCAGAGGGTGGCAAATGGCAACATAGTGGTCATAGGCCATCGCTGATTGAAGGCAGGCTTCTGTGCCCACAGACTCAAACACAAAGACCTGAATGAGGCAACCTCCAAGAGAGATGGTTTTGCTCTGAGATAAGAGATTCTCTAGCAGTTTTGGCACTGTGGCAGAAGAGAAGCAAATATCAAGGAAGGAGAGGTGACTCAGGAAGAAGTACATGGGGGTGTGGAGGTGAGGATCTGCCCTGACGACCAGCGGCATCACCAGGTTCCCTATCAGGGTCAGGATATAAATTCCCAGGAACAGCACAAAGAGCAGAGCCTAGACGTGGGGGTCAGCAGACAGTGCAAGGAAGATGAACTCGAGGATGGTGCTGTGGTTCCTCAAGGCCATTTAGAGATGCTGCTGTCTAGAAATAAATACCTGAACCTTGTATTGACCACATTCATTACTTAGGAAGCAGTGTCGTCCTTCCTATTAACTTAAAGTTCCTGGATGCCCTCACTGGTTCCTTCAAATCCCTTCATCCTGTGTTAATATTTTCTTTCAATCCTAACCCTGTATGAGTGTCTCCATAATATCACCTCATGGCTGATAGACTATTTCAGAGATTGGTGAAAAATATATTCATATTCTCAATCAGACGATGACTAATAGTCTCTATTTTATCTATAAATGTAATCTACAATGTTCCCTACACTTTGTAGATTCTAGTGGACTTCATAGAAAGGATGTTTCAAAACATGATTTCTTTTCTGTATTACTCAGTCTCCTACTCCCATTGTAAACCTAGTCATAATGATACTACTTTGCTGATATTATTTTGACTTCTATTAGCTTTTTCACAGGCACTTTTATATAAATTATTCATTTCATCTTTGGGACAAGACTGAAATGTATAGACACTAGCGTGTGTATGCATAGTATGTGTGTGTATGTGTTTGAATATTATATTGTGTTTTATTTGAAGGATGGAATACAAGGAATAAGGAAGGAATTTTCTGTATCCATTTTGCTGGGGAGAAAATTGATTATCTGATGTCATATAATTTGTCTAAATTGACAATTTGAACAGGCAAGATTGATTATCTGATGTCATATAACTTGTCCAAATTGACAATTTGAGCAGGCAAGATTTTACTCCATTATGTAGAACCCAAGACAAGAGGTCATTTTATCATTCAGTGTCTTCCAATCAAGGCTTGTTCTTTGGTGTCATCTATCATTTGGCATCTATTGACTTTTGTGATTGTTGAGCTACTACTCTATGGGTGGCTTTAATGCTAGGGTCAGACTAATGTACTTCCGTCTGATCACAATATGGATGCATCTTTCTCTTTCCCTTTTATCAGGCATGTGCTCTTCATTGAATGCCATCTAATTCAATCTAAATCTTATTTATATTTTGCCTTTCATCAAAATTTCAATGTCTTTCTGAAAACCTCTTTTATCATATTCTTTCCTGAAATCACCAGTATATATAATAATTGGACAACTATTATCATTACATGCTTGATAACTTAGCCATAATTAACATTTTTGTTTTTAATCCCCAGAACCAATTTGGGGCAAATCACTGCACTGAGATTTTTCAAATAAGGAAATAAAAATATTTGGGTATCTTACTAACTGTTGACCATCATTATTCCCAGTGTCTCCTCTCTGATATCAAGAATGTGCTCTTCTTATCCTGGACTGATTGCTCTCTGTTAAGGATTTCTTATGAATTCTTGCTTCTTTTCCCAGTATGACCTAATTTATCCATTCCCAATAGCCTACTCTTTTCTTTTTATGACAGCAAATGAATCACTCTCTTACTCTGGTATCTAGTGTAACATTTGTATAGTGTGTTTCTTTGTATCCCCTTTCATGACATTATGGTTTCTTGATGACAGTGATTGTGTTCTATATTATTTTGCATGCCAGACACTTGCCCCTGTGAAGGAAAATGCATATAGTAGAATTTGAGTCAATATTTGCTAAAGAAAAGAACATAATGAAGTAAATAGTACAGACTTAATAGATCATATTTTGGGAGAAAGGCTCCAAAACCACAAGCTTAAGAAAGACTGAGATCCAAGGATTAGTAGAAAGTGAAAGCAAAGAAATGTGTGTGTGTATGTATAAATGTATCTGATATTTGTCCCTGTGGAAGGCCAGGGAGTGCACTTTACTTGTGCACTCCTCAACCACGAGATCCCTATATCGGATGAGTCATCCCACATCCACTAGCAAACTTTTACCTGTACCAGAAGTGTTTAAACTTATGGTAGCGATCTACAATCATCCAGCCACCAATCCATCATCATCTATTTATCCTTTAGTTCATTTGTCTATTCATTTATTCACTTTCATAATTCATTCCTTTTCTTAATAGTCCACCTTTCTATTTGTTTATTCTTCTACCACCTCTTCACAAACCCATTCAGTCAGATAATAAATATTCACAGATTTCCTTCTACATATCGGATTTTGATAGGGATTGGGAAGAAGACAACCTAGTGTAGACTAATGTCCAATTGTTATGTTAATATTCTTTGTTTCCATTAGATTTAATGTCACATATCCCTAGAATCCAGATCTAAATTCTCTCCTTAGACTTATTTATTTTGCCTAGCTTAAAATCTGATCTAGGCTGCATGCTCTGGTTTTTCCTTTTCATAACAGGTCATACCTGGCTTGGTAACTTCACAGTGTCTCCCCAGTTCCATTGACCTTTTGGTTTTCCCTGTAATCTGTATCTTTTTCATGATACAATGGTGTCTGTCATTGGCGGTGCTCAAAGGACTCACAATTACTTTGAATTCAGCATACCCATCCACCTACCCACACTTGTCCTTTCTACTTATTATCATACTATTAATATTGAATAGTCACACAATTTCCAAGCCTATTTCATCTTCTTAGATTTAGTGTATATATCAGTTTTTCCTGTAGGACAGTACACAACATAATGGCTCAAATAAATTCTAATTCTGCCTGGAAGGATTACAACCTGCTCAAAAATTATATTTTGAGTAACTCCTCTTATTTCTACACTTGTCAAATACTGTTGGATGAATACAATTTCCCTGGTGTCTAGCCTTGCAAACAACAGTAATGAAAGAAAAAAATAAATGGAGGTCATTGTTTCCAACAATATGGTATTTTCTGTCTGAATTAAATGAAAATTGCTTTCATTAATTTGCTTTTTGTTCATCTGATGTTCATTTTCCCATCAGAGGGATCACAGTGCCTTTAATTCTCATTGATGTTGAGTGATTCAGCCCCATTTGGTATTAGCTGGAGAAGGAATATTCTGCATCTTTACAGCGATTGGAAGGATAATGCAGAAGTTAGTTTTGTGTGATGCTTCAGAGGAAAGCTAGGTTTACCAATTTGGGTGTGATTTCAATGTATGCTTATTCAGTATATAATACTACCTTACATATCAGTACATATTGAATTTGGGGGTTATTTAAAAGTCATCCCATTGTGTCCTTTATTCCACATTTATGCATAGGCTAACTCCTCAAAACCGTTCATATTATGGATACATTTAGTCCTACAGTACCTTTAGTTCCTCAGTACCTACATTAGTTTGATCTGCCTTGAAGATTAAGGCAATTAGTAATAGCTGAAATTTAATTTTCTAGAGCAAATGTAATTGAGTGTAATAAAGGACCAAAATCCACTGTCTACTCTGATGTACCCTCCCCACTCTTCTCCTGACTTTATGCTCCAGCTACTGTATCCTGCCTTTATTATACTCCTAGGACATGGAGTGATGCTGAGTTTGAAGTCAGAGTGCACAATATCTCCATTCTCATAACCTGACATTAGTCACTGATGCCAGAGGGTTTTCCCCAGGTAGCTGCTCACAGCAGGTGAACATCTCGACCGCACTGCATAGAAATGTGAACATCTGCATTGATTTGGGGGCTTATTCTCCAGCACACAGAATGTCTACAGAAAGACTCAGGGTGAAAAGATGCCTCTCAGAAAGAGAGGTCATATGAAGAAAGGGAAAAAATTGGTTAAAAAAGAGAGAGGGGAGGAAACTTCAGTCAGACATAGAGGACATTATTGAGTTGGGTGTGGGGAACCCAATGGCTCAGAAGATTTCTGTTGCTCTGGTCTTTTTCTGAAACAGGAATCTCTATGTTCATGGGAGCCAATAGTTTTATGGCCCAATTACAGCTACTTCAGTTGGTTTTCCCTCTCTCTTGAGAAATCACAGTAAAGGCATCACAATGGCTTACCCCAGAATCTTCAGGGCTTGCATCCTTTGAGCTTTGTCTTGGTCTTGTCTTTCCCTCCCACTAAGCCTCTAAATCCCTAAGGAAAAAAAAAGAAAGAAAGAAAGAGCAACAACAACAAAAGAACATAGGAAGGCATCCAACTGATAGCTATAGACTCAAACAGAGGGGCATCACTTCATTTAGTTAACACTTTTTCCCTAACAACTGTGTTAGGGTAATCTGAGAAGTGAATGACTCTCACATATATCCCTTCTGAACAGGAAATATATGACTAGGCAGTCAGTAATGGGATGGCTGAGCTTATTGGCCCAAGAGACAGAAGAGCCAATGACTTTTGTTCTCTGGAGTCACAAGCTGAAACTCAAGTTTAGACTCATTAACATAACAAGTAGAAATTTGTAGGGGTCTCAGAGGATACCAATAGAATGATCTTTTGGAATTTTTATGTTGAAGCTGAAAATTTGAATGGAAATATTGGATGTTTGATGGTCTTTGATGTAGGTACATGAGAGGCAACTTCCTTCTATCTGTATACATTATTTGGGAAATCACAGCAAGGTTGTAATTTTTTTTCTTTTTAATTTTTCAGAAGTTTTAGATTATATAAATGTTAAATAAAAAATATAGGGGATTTTCATATGCCTCACCCCCTCCCACCCCCACAATTTCCCACATTAACATCTTTCATTAGTGTGATACACTTGTTAGAATTCATAAACACATATTGAAGCATTGCTACTGACCATGGTATATAGTTTACATTATACTTTACACTCTGCCCTGCAGAATTTTACAGGTTGACAAAATGTATAATGACCTGTATTTGCCATGTGAATATTATGCAGGACAATTCTTAAGTCCCGAAAATGTCATCGTTACACCAATTCTTCCCTCTCCTTCCCCTCCGAACCTCTGGTGGCCATTGCTATTACATCAATGATTAAAGTTCTTCCATTACTAGAATAATAATGTCTATAATAGAATGATAATAAGTCTTCTTTAGACCTTTGTTCATTTTTATATTGAGGCTAAAAAATATAATGGAAATATGGAATGTTTGATGGTCTTTGAAGCAGGCATGTGAGTGGCAACTTCCTTCTGTCTGTATACCTAATTTGGGAAATCACAGAAAGGCTGTAAAATTACTTTTAACAGTTTTTCAGGTTATTTCCTTTGCCCATGTATTTGATTTTAAAAACATCTCCCTTAAGATTAATTTAGTGGTGAGTGTGTTAATGATTATATAAGATTTTAGGTATACTTTTGAATGTAGATGGTGAAAGCCATGGGAAAAGAAAGCCATGCAACTGAGTGATCAATAGTGACAAATACCATAGTTTAATCCTGATGGTGTAGAACTGAAAAATACCTACTCAAATTTGGAACTGGTGTCTTATTTTTGTCATTAATGAATGGTTGAGTCATAAGCCAGATTGAAGAAGATTTACATGTGGATTAATGTGGGGGAACAGGTATGCTTTCAAAATTTTGTAAAAGTATGTGAGTAGAGTAACAAAAAGTCAGTAGCAAATATTTATTAATCACTTACCAAATGCAAAGTATTGATCTACTTGCTTTCATTGTGTTAACTTATACCACACAACAATTCTAAGAATTAGAACCTTGTTTAATCCCCATTTTGTAGATGAGGAAACTGAGGCAGTGGACCAAGTTCACACAGTTATGAAATGGTAGAGTCTGGATTCAAATTAAATTCATGAGAAAAAGAAATCGCATTTTTGTTCTTTGTTAAATGGCAACAAGAAACCATTTTCATCCAAAAAATTGTTTTTTACTGAGTATATGAACATTTGATATGGAATTTTGGCTGTAATAAAATGGTAATAAAGTTATTTATTTTGGCCTCTGACAAGGAGAGTCATAAATAATTTCTAAACTCATCTAATAAATAACCATTGTGTGAAAGTCAATAGAAGTAGAAAAGCTAAGTTTTCTACTTCTATTGCTAGAGCTATATCACTTAAATACTCAAGTAATTACGTTTCACAAAGCAATCTATATTTGTGTCCTGTGACCCATGTCTTCATCTTAGAGTGCTACTTCTGACTGTGATTATATTTTACCTAAGTTTTAATTAGAACAGGTTCAAATTGAGAATCAGTGAACACTTCTCACTGCAGGGTGAGAGTGCAGATGCAAGCTAGGAGAAGGAATTAATTCAAATTTTATCCACCCAGTGCCAGGCTTAATTGTAAAAGAACAGTTGTGAACTGTGTTAAGACACATGGTAAGTCAAGGCTTCCTTCAAAAAGAGGTTTGTGCATGTGAGTTAGCAGAGTTTCTGGTTTGTTGGGAATCTGGGCAGTCATACATGGCAAATTAGATTATGGGAACAGTTTTGTTGCTTCACAGGGTAATGATCATTGTTATTGCAAATGCATCAGTAATTAAATGTTACTTTATGTTGGTTTATTCATGTTCTGCTGTTGACTCCTTATTTCTAAATACTGTGGATATTTGCTTGTAGGATGTTGATAAACTCTAGTTCTTTCACAAAATATTATAGTACTGCTACTGAAAGTGTGCAAAGCACTCTTGATCTATATTGGGTTTAGGACATCACAGAAATGAATCTTAATTGAAAGAAGAGATATAACTTGGCATATTAGGAATCTTTTCCTAAAACTTGATTGACACTGTCACTTAATGCCTTGGCCATTTGGATTTTGGGCTGAATAGTTCTTTGCTGTCCTGTATACTGTAGGATGTTTTGGCAGCATCCATGTCTTCTATCAAATAGATGCTTCTATCAGTAGCATCTTTCCCAGTTATGACTACTAAAAATATATCCAGATAATTCCAAATTCTGAAGGGCAGGAAAAGCCAGAAAAGTCATGGTTGGTTGAAAGCTGTCAATTTATTCAAATGATTTTTTGAAGTAATTTATATTCTATTATAAAGAATTAGTAATGAATATGATATATATGAAACACACAAAAATTGTATTTTAGTTCAGAATGGAGAATTACTAAAATCATTCTAGTCCCAGAATTAAAAGCAGGGTAAATATAATGAGTCTGAAGAAGAAACCATTTGTTATCTTGCATCATATGTCTACAAGCAGTAATCAGGTGGAAAAACACAAACACTCTGCCCTGGGTCCCATGGTGTGAGCTTTTAGGCTGTTCTTCTTCAAAGTAACTGTGTGTGCTTGTGAGATACCTGGGGCCAGATCTGAGGACATGAAAACAAAATGGGTTTAATACATCATTGTAGTTGAGTGGTGATAGTGCATTTATTGTATGCTGGCATGAAAAAATGTGATGGTGGAAGATCAAGGTTTCTACATTCAAGTTTAACATAAAAACCAATGATCATAATCTATGGGAATAAGCTGAGTTTGTATAAGTTACCTGTGCCCTCCAGTTTTAGTTCCTAGGGTGCTCAAACAAATGCCATGGAATGGTTAGGCTTGGACAATGGGAATGTTATTTGCTTACAGCTAGAGTCTAGGAAAATGTCCAAATCAAGATATCATCTAGGCAATGCTTTCCTATGAAGACCAGTTTTCTCAATGAACACGTGGAAAGGTACGTGCTAAACTTTGGCTCGAATTCCATCTCTACTGCTTCCTATCTGTTCAACCTAGGGCGAGATTCCTAACCTTTCTCAGCCTCGTTCCTGATCTGCTTTTAAAAATAGAAAAAAGATAAAAGGATAAAAACAAGGCAAATCCTCTAGATTAATATATGTAAAGTGCTTGAATGGTATCTGGCTTTATCTTCTTTATTATCAACATCATCCCCATCATCATCAACATTGTCATCACCATTCATTTATTTAATCTAAATGTGTTAATATTATGACTTGTTTGAAGTGCTACCCTATGTTTAATATACTCCAGCGGAATAAACCCTCAATGATACCTCTGGATGTGTGAGTACAAGGTGGACCAAGAGTAAATTTGGAAGATTTACACAATTAACTGCTTAATAAATGCAAAAAATTTCCAAACAAAAATTCTCATATTTTTAAAGCAAATAGCCTTAATTATTTAATTAAGCAATTAATTAATTTTGTTTCTGTAGATACCAGAGAAATTGTTTACTTGTAACATGATTTGACAAATAGAGTTGGGAAAGATTGCTTAAAATTGATTTTTCCAGTAGGTTAATTTGAATTGAGTTGAGCTACCCTTGTTTTATATTAGCCTGCTAAGCAGAACTGAGATGTGAACTGAATCTATGATGTAAACTAAACCAAATGATTTGTCTGGGAAGTTGTGTACATATTCCATATTAATACTGAAGAAACAATAAAAAATGACAAGGACTGGGAAGGTAGAATGCACTGTAGAATTAACTTGTTATTGTGAGTCTTTGGGACAACACTCAGAGCAGACGCTTCCAAATCAGGACAAAGCAAAGTAATACACGGCAGATTATGAGGGCAGAGGATCTTGTCAGAACACTGTAGGGAGCTATCATACCAGGCATGAGTTTCATGAAAAGGCATGATTTGAAAATATAGCCAAAAAATCAAGATTCCCCCTAGAGAGAAATTAAATACTGAATGTTGGGCAAGTGTGACAAAATCTGAAAGAACAAAAGAGTATTCATATAACACAAGAACAGCAGTAAATATAAGGTTGTCTTCTCTCAATGCCTAGCAGCATCTGTCATAGAGCAAGCAATCCATGAATAGTTGTTTTCTGAAAAGTCGAGTTTATGAATAAATGATAGACAAATAAACAAATATAAAGAAAATTTATGAAAGAAATGGGTGAATTACAAAATCAATGGATGAATATAAAAATGGACACACATAATTAATTTTTAAATGAATTGATGACAGAAAAATGAATGGATGAATGACTATAGATTAAACATGATGAGATTAAATAATTTTTCTAATATAGTCAAAATTGGCTAGTGGCTGTGGGTTGATGCCTCAGGTAAAGGGATCAGGTAGTTGCTGGAGGTACACAAGTAAAGTACCTCCACAAAAGCAAGAATCTTACTCACCCTACACACACACACACACACACACACACACACACAGAGAGAGAGAGAGAGATTTCTTGTTCCCTTCCACTCCCCTTTACTTTGGGGACTTTATCAAATGTTGTGTATTTGAAGCCTTCCCTTTTGCTCCCAAAATTAGCTACATAATCTGTACTATTTTCTTCATTACTTTATTTCTTCATTCAACCAATCCTCATTGGAATTCCAATGTGTGCACTTCCCTTCATTGTTGCAAGTTTTCTGGATATAAAATATTATAGATCACGATCACTGTCCTCAAGAAATTAAAATGTCATTAGAAAGGAAAAAGGGAACATGCTACACACATTTGAACACTGACTACCAGAAACAAAAGGTGAATTACTGTGATTGCATATAGGGAAGAGAGTTACTTATTGTGATATGAAAGATAAGAACATGTTGTAGAAAAAAAATAAGTAAAATAATTATTAAGAAATTCTGAAGAAGGGAAGTGGAGGGTCAGGAAACGAACACAAACTTTGCAATCAGACAGAACAGAATTGTAATCACGTTGTGATAACATTTAGGAAGATATCCAAATATTTGAAAAAATCCAGTGTAATGACTTTCCCCAATTTTTTTCTGAATTTTAAAAACAAAAGTGTTTAGGAGTACCTACATTTATCAGGTATTCAGTGAAAAATATTTGTTCTATTATAACATATTATGGTGGATTCAGATAAGGTAATGTTCAAGGGTGATCTAAGGAAAAAGTTGAAATTAAGATTGAGTATCAATATGAAAAGAATTTGGATAGAAAGATAGCACCTTTAAAAATACATATATATATATATATATAATAACATTTATGTAAACAAATGCACATATATGCATATGTATTTATATATCATTTTACAAATATTTGTATGTATTGTGAAAAATTTGATTTTTACCCACAATAAAAATAAAAATAAATAAAAATAAAAAAACAAAGGCCACCTTCCAAAGTTAAAAAAAAAAAAGAAAGAAAGCACATTCCTGACAAGCAAAGGCAGAGACAAAGGGAAAACATGGATGCTCGGGAACCAGTACACTAGTCTATCTTCAGCATTGAGGCTCTCAAGAAGGACAACCATAGAAGCCTCTAGGTGTGGTTTGACAGGGGACATTCACTGCCAAGTCTTGGTTGGAAGACACTGTCTGGTAGGAAATTCTCTTGTCTTAGGGTGCTACATAGAGGAGTCATATCCTGACTCTTTGAACTGGTGAATTCAGATAGCTATATATTTCTGATACTCAGTTTTGTCTTCTGCAAAATGACTTCAGTATACTCCTCCATTATTCCTTCTTTCACATTATCTGTCCTACAAACACAAAGAAACATAAGCACACATTTGCACACATGCCCATAGCTACAACTTTCAAACATGTTCCAAAGAGGAAATTGGCAATATCTGTGAAAGTACCATGTTAGAAGCCAAATGAAGACAAAGTAAAACCATTAACAGTATACAAAATAGAAAGGATTTGAATGGGAATAAGAGACTGAGTGAGAGAAAAGATGCATTTAAGAACATCCACTCAATGAATTCCACTAGAATACACAATGAGAATTTTGGAACCCTCATGATCCAGATCTGGGACAATTTTCAAATTTCTTCAGCAAACTCTGAGACAGAATATCAACCCTTAGGTGGTTATAATTGTGGGGTTGAACCAGAGTAATTGACTGAAGCTGATTGCTGGCCTAAAAGAAAGATGACTTAAAAAATCCATCAAGATGCGAATATTCTCTCTTTGCTGATTTTGTGATAATCAGGGTAGGCTAAACATTCGCTATATTAGAAACCATGCAAGTGTCCCCAGACCCAGTTTTTCTCCCTATGTCTGGTTTTTACAATGCTGGTGATAAACTAAGCCTGATTTATTATATGACCATCCTGTATGGGAAAAGACCGTAAATTTGGATACCTTTGATGGACATTAGGAGTTATAACAGGGGGACGGATGTTGCTCGGGTGGTTGGGCATCAGTCTCCCATACGGAGGGACCTGGGTTCGACCCCAGGGACCTCCTGGTAAAAATTAAAAAAAGAAAAATATAGAAGGCACGTGGGTCACCAGGCGCGGGTGAACCACCAGGCCCCGTGAGCCACGCAGTAAGATGATGACATAACAGGAGAGTGACACAAGGGAGAACCAAGTGAGACGCAGTGAAAAACCAGGAACTGGTAGCACAGGCAGTAGGACACCTCTCTCCCATGTCGGAGAGTCCGAGGATCGAATCCCAGTGAAGACAGGAGGAGAAGGATGAGAAGAGAGGGCAGGAAACAGACACAGAGAGTTGCCCAGTGAATGGACACAGAAATAGCAAAAATGGGGAGGGGGGGCATGTATTAGTCAGCCAAAGGGGTGCTAATGTGAAATACCAAAAATGGGTTGGTCTTTATAAAGGGTATTTATTTGGGGTAGAAATCCACAGATACCAGGTCATAAAGCGTTAAGTTTCTTCTCTCACCAAAGTCCATTGTCACGTGTTGGGGCAAGACATCTGCCGATGTTTGCCAGGGTTCAGGCTTCTTGGGTTCCGCTCTTCCGGAAGCTGCATTTCTCTCCGGGCTTAGCTCCTCTGGTTCCTACACAAGGTCAGCTGTAGACTATCAGGCGAACAGCTCACTTCTCTTCTCCTGGGGCCTTCTCTCCACCATCAAAACTCCAACATCAAAACTGCTTCTCAAAAAACTGCTCCCTCTGTCCTTTGCCTTGCCTTTTATATTTGATTCCCCCACCCACCAAGGGGTGGGGCTCAACGCCCTATTGACGTGGCCCAGTCAACGCCCTAATCATAACTTAATCATGCGCAGATTAACAGATCAGTTTACAAGCATGATCCAATTATATTTTTGGAATTCATAATTACAGCAAATTGCAAAACGGCTACAGGGGGTAAAAATGGAAAAAAGTAAGTAAATAAATAAATAAATCCTTAAAAATGTATAGGGGAGGAATATACAGATTATAGTTAGTAGTAATACTTTGACGATGCTCTTTCATGATTTGTTAACAAATGTTCCACAACAATGCAGGGTGTTTGTGGGGAGTGATGTGTGGGAGCCCTATTATGCATGTTTGTTTTGTAAGATCACGATGTTTACTGAACACTTATAGTTTATGTAGGTTCATGTATGAATGATATACTTCAATAAATGGTTTTTTTAAAAAAGGGATATAAAGTAAAAAAAAAAATCAAGGCATATATAAGTATAAATTAGTTGGGTTCAAGATTCTCTGCTCTGGTAGTAATGTGGTAAGAAGAGATTTCAGGTTTGTTTTTATTATTAATTCTAGACAAAATCATATAAATGGCCTTGGAGTGCCATGGCACAACAGGTGAATTCATCCTCCTGGGTCTGTCTGCTGACCCACACATCCAGGTTCTCTTCCTTGTGCTGTTTCTGGAGATTTACGTCCTGACCATGACAGGGAACCTGATGATGCTTCTGGTGATCAGAGCAGATTCTCACCTCCACACTCCCATGTACTTCTTCCTGAATCACCTCTCTTTTCTGAATATTTGCTTCTCTTCTATCACAGTGCCAAAGCTGCTGGAGAATCTGTTGTCTCAGAAGAAAACCATTTCTGTGAAGGGCTGCCTGACTCAAATCTTCTTTTTATGAATGGAGCCACTGAAGTCTGCCTGCTGGCAGTTATGGGCTATGACTGCTTTGCTGCCATCTGCTATCCTCTAATATATGGACAGATGATGAAGAGCCTTCTCTGTAAGGGGCTGATGTGGGGATCCTGGGCGCTGGGTGTTCTGATTGCACTCCGTAACATTCTTCCAGCTATGAACCTAGACTTCTGTGGAGAGGATTCCATCCCCCACTACAGTTGTGAGCTGCCCTCTCTCTTCCCTCTTTCCTGCTCTGATGTCTCCACCAGTTTTACTGTCATGCTCAGCACCACCCTCCCCTATGGACTTGGAACCTCTTTTCTGATCTTCTTCTCTTATGCCCACTTTGTGTCTACCATCCTGAGCATTAGCTCCTCCTCAGGTAGAAACAAGGCCTTCTCCACCTGCTCCTCCCACCTCACCACAGTCCTTCTGTTGTATGGCTCAGCTTTCCTGTGGTATCTCCTGCCAGTCTCAGGATCACCATTGGAGTCGATCTTCTCTTTACAGTACAGTGTGTTTTCTCCCTTAGTGAATCCCCTCTTCTATAGCCTGAAAAACTATGAGGTTAAAGCTGCTGTGAAAAGGACCTTGAGAAAAATATCTCCACAATTAGCTAACCATATACAGAGGGTGTTGGGTAACTAGTTTGTTACAGCAAGGTATCTGATGAGTTGGCAATAAGAGAATTCCCTGATTGCACCTGATATTGGATGCAGACATATTTTTAGAAATTGAGAGAAATATTTGGAAGTGAGGTAGAACAGGATGGTTCAGATTTATTTTTTGGCCTAAAGGCCATATTAATCCAACCATTTTCTTTAATAGTCTTGGCTGCATTGGTCAGTATTCATTCTATCTTGTTTATCTTTACTATGAATTTCAGTGAGCAACATGGAATAAAATCACCAAGTGCCCAAACCATCAGAGAAGGGAATATAGTCAAGCCTATTGATGTTGCATCTGAGAAAGGTGAGAAGTTTGGAATGGAGGGAGGTGCAATAGTAGATAACTGAGAGGTTTGGATTTTGAGACATCTAGGCCTAGCATAGGTGGGAGCATCCAGAGGAGTCAGGACAGCCAAGAAAGAGAAGGATCCATCAGAGGACCCACCATAAGCCAATTTCTAAAATCTCCTAAAAAAGAAAATGTAAGAAAATATCAAGACTATGCTTTCATAAAATAGACAATTTAACAGAAAGACATTTTTTTCTTAAAACATCATATTAGAATACAAAAGGAAAATAAATATTTTGACGAGGAAAAGGGCAGGTTTCAGAGAAGAACAAGAAGGTCAGAGCAGAGAAGAACAGGAATTAGAAATCCAGACCAGCTGAGCATGTAGAACATCTGTTTGCCTTAACAAGCTTGTGCATGAGTCATTCACTAAACTAATTCTTGCTTGGCTCTGCATTGGAAGATGGAAGTTCTCCCCAGAAATCTATAAAGTACAAGAGTTGCACTCAAAGATACAAAGAATTTGTGTTGTTTTCCTAAATATGAGGACATAAGATATGTCTTAACTCATGTATAACAGAGTAGTTTGGAGGCTTTCTCCTCTTTCTTTGCACTTCCCACTGCTTGATGCCCCTTTCCCGCCCAGGCTCTCAGTGCCTTCAACCTGCCCTCTGCCAAACTAGATTTTCACCAACTCTGTGTATTTTCAGTAGCTGATTATATCACTGAACAACACTTCAACCATAGAAAATTTTCTTAAAATTAATCTTTTTCTTAATGATCATTTCCTTTAGTGACATACTTATTTAAAGTCTTCTGTTAATTAAGTTCTATATTTCTTATTATTAGAAATAATTTATGACAACCAGTATATGGTCTGCTTTAGGGTATATTTTTCTACTTTGGAAATTTATTATGATTTTTAGTCAGTTATTGTCACTGTTCAACAATTATCACATTACAGGTTTAATATATTTTTGAATAAAATTAGATTTTCATAACTTTGACTTTTTTATTTTATTCTTAGATTTTCTTATATTCTAAAATTTGATTTTTTTAATCAAATTGCCACCAAGTCAATATGTATTACTTTATAGTGAGGTTTTCCATATTTTGGGTGAATAAAAAGAACATCAAAGCAATAAACAATGTAGTTCACCTTTTTTTCATTATATTTAGTCATACCTTCTTGAAATTGTAATACTTATCAGTTGGCATTTTTTTTCCCAAGGAATTTTAAATGAAATTTAAATGATCAATATCTCCCTTTGTCCAATTGTTCACTTTTACTTAAAGATAATTTTTACAGTCCTATGGCTTTTAAAAAGTTTTTATTTTAGTAACATATATACAACCTAAATTTTCCTCTTTTAATGACATTCAAATATATAATGCAGTGCTGTCCATTACTTTCATAATGCTGTGTTACCATAACAACTAACCATTAAAAAGTGTTTCCATCACCCTAAGTAGAAATTCCATACCATTTAAGAATTAACTTCCCATTCCCATCAACACCCAGAGCCCTGTTAATGTGTATTCTAGTTTCTTACTCTATGACTTTGCTTATTCTAATTATTTCAAGCCAGACACAAAAGACAAAATATTGCATTATCTCACTGATATGAAATAATTACTTTGAAATATATTCAATTATTTGCAAACTTTAGAAAAGCCTTTCAGTGAAGTGTAAGTAAATCATCATCATAGCTAATGTTTTTTAAATCTGTAGTATCACATTTATTCATGATATTGATTATATCAGGTTCTATTATTATTCCTATTTTACATATGAGGAAACTGTGGCCTGAAGAGGCTTGCAAAACTTGCCCTCAGGAAGGAGATATAGCTCAAATGGTTGAGCGCCAGCTTCCCATGTACAAGGTCCGGGGTTAGATCCCAGTACCTCCTAAAACCAAGCAAATAAAAAAAAAACAACTCTCACTGGGGACCAGATGTAGCTCAATGGTTGAGCACCTGTTTCCCATGTACTGGGTCCTGGGTTCAACCTCCAGTACCTTCTTAAAAAAAAAAAAAAACACAGAAAAACTTGCCCTACCTTGTCATAGAGCTAACATATCAAAGCGAAGATTCAACACTGGCAACTCTAATTCTAGATTCCATGTTTTAAAACACAACACAAGGTTGAAAGGACATGGAAATTATTTATCACTGACTCCATTTACTAATTTCCATGTATGTTGATCACAGCTAATTGTATTTTCTCTCCCAGACATTGCCTTCTTTGCCTAATGTCCCAATGATCAGATGCCATTTTTGACGGGATATACTGAGACTTAAAAGATAAATATTTCACTTGATAATAGTGTCTTCATTTGACATTTAAGAAGGTTTTGCTCCCCTTTTAGCATGCTTCACATGTGGAATTGATGCTAATGTGGCTATTTGCTCTGCCTAGATCAGAGATAAGGTTTCTGTCTCATTCTGGAATATCTGGCAACCCCAAACAAATGTGAATTTGCAGTTACTCCCAAACTTTTCTCCAAGGGCCTCTAACACTTGTTTAGAAGAAAGCTGGAATAGGGTAGGAGAGAAGAGCAAGCCCGCTCCGTGATATAAATACTTAAGACAATCATCTATGTTGAGTGACAGGGTCAACCCTTCCCTTAACAAAGTAAAAGTTGTATGGCCTTGAGGGAGGGGCAGCAAACTTTCAGCCCAGGACAAAGGCAGAGATCCACTGCAGATGGAAGACTACAAGCAGAGTCTCTGCCCTTGGGTAAGGGGCAGAAAATTTCTGGGGAATCAGGATTCTTAACCAATACCAAAAAGAAGTCACCACTGGGGGAGGACAGAAACATTTTTCTTGCCCAAGAACAACCACAGATAGAAAGCAAGATTTGGTTGCCATAATCAGGATTCAGAACTGTTTCATCACCAGAAAGCAATTCTTGCTATATCCCCTCATAATTAAATTATCTTTCTAGCACTTTCTCCTGAAAATCACTGATATATTATCTGTCACCATAATTTTGCTTTTGGGAAATGTTATACAAATAGATTCATACAGTATGTGACCATTCACATTGGATTTTTCACTTAGGACAATGTCCTCAAGGTCTACATAAGCTGTTGTATTTATCAATAGACCTCTGTAAAACCAAACACTATAAAACCTATAGAAAATTGTTAGGAAAATAATTTTGTGAATTTGAGTTAGGCAAAGATTCTTAGATAAAACAAAAATGGATGAACCATAAACAAAAGTTTTCAAACTTTTGCTCTTTAGAGACTCTTTTAATAAAATGTAAATACAAGCTACAGACAGGAAGAAAGTATTATGAAACATATCATTCTTAAAGTATCATATCTAGAATATTAAACAGCTCTTCCAACTCAGTAAAAACTGGAAAACAAGTCTATAAGAAAGGAAAATGTTTTCAACAGACATGTCAACAAGGATGAAATACAGATGACGAATAAGCATATGAAACTTGCTCAAGATCATTAGCAGTTAGGGAAATATGAGGTACCACTACACACCCATTAAACTGACTAAAATTTAACAATAAATAAATTTTGGCAAGCACATGGAACAAGCAGATATCTTATACATTACTTATTGGAATGAAAATAGCCCTGCCACTAAGGAAAAGTTTGGTAGTATCTGGTAAAGTTAAAGTTATACTTATCATATGACAAGGCAATTCAATTCCTAGATATTGAGTCAAGAGAACAAATCTACAGACCCTTTCAAAGACCTGTACATGAACATTCATAGCATTTTTTCCATAAATGTATTAAAATTAAATAACTCAAATGTCCATCAAGTGGTCAATGAATAATTAAATTTCAAACTAGCTATGCAGTGGAATACTAACAGCAACCAAAAAATATGAAAAAACTAATAATACATACAACAATAGGATGAAGCGCAAAATGATTATGTTTAGTGAAAGAAGCCAGAAGCAAAAAGCTCCACTGTATTATTACACATATTACATTCTGGAAATTGTAAAAGAATTAGAATATGAATCAGATGAGTAGTTGCCATGGATTGAGTTAAGTGAAAGTTTTTACTACAATGGGGCAAAATGGGAATGTGGGAGGTATTAAAATGGCAATTTTGGGGTTATTGGATATAGTCAATATTGAATGTGTTGGTGATTATATGACTGCATATTTTGGTCAGAGTCTCAAACTGTATATCTAAAATTGTTGGATTTTAATATATGTAAATGATAACTCATATTTCATATATTCATAGATGTATATATGGGTGTGTGTTTGTGAGTATATACAAATAATATTCACACAGACAGCACACCAGAGTAGGTAGTTTGTGACAAATTTGTATCACCCCATATTTCTCCTCAGGTGATTTGCTGATTTTGGGCATGAGAAAGAGGCTAAGAATCCCTACTTGATACAGCAGAAAGCCCTCATCTAGATACGGAGCCTCAGTAGACAGTTTGCTAGTCACAGAAACTGGAGTGACAAAATTAAAGACTTAAGAGGACTTCTGGGATGATGCTGCTGGAGTAGGAAGTCAGGGCTCAACTTCCACAAAAACAATGGAGAAAAGGCAAAAATTCTCCAAGGGAGCTGCTTTGGGGACCACGAGAGTGCTATACATCATCCAGGAGGGAGAGGGATGGAGAGACAAAGAAGCCAAATGAGAACCATGAGTTACTCGACCCTGTGGCTGGAAATGGCACATAAAGCCAACCTTCAAGGTGAATAGCCTCAGTTAAAACTCCTGGCTCACTGTAGCCAACTGAGTGGAGAAAGAAATTTTTCCTCCTTGCGAGGAAGAAGGGTCTAGTCGAGGGCAGAGAGTGGTTTCTCTTCAGTGAGTGTGGCCAGCTGAGAGCCCTTTGAAACTCAAAAAAGATCCCAGCCAGCATTGAAGTGGCCCCAGAGAGAGAGGAGGGTGGATCTGATCAGGCAGGCTGTCATACCCAACAGCCCTGGGTAAAAGAGGAACTAGGAGAGAAGGAAGACAAGAGAAAGAGCCAGCAAACTGTTAGAAGCCCAATTCGGGGAGACCAGATAAGCTTACAGACATATAAATTCCTTGTGACAGGGAACTCATAGATTGAGATTTATTTTTTTTAGGTTTTTGATCTGTTATTTTATATTTTTATTATTATTTTATTTTTATTCTTTATTTTAGTCTCTAAAACCAGGCACCTTACCTGTGGAGGACAGGCTGCAGGGTGATTAATGGATGAGCACTGACAGTCTGAGATATTTCCTAGGGGGCCTAAGAGGGAAGTCTGTATTTCCTGGGTTGCTTTTTGTATTTTGTTTTTTCTTTTTTGTTATTCCCTTTTTCCTTTTGCTTATTTTTTTCCCTTAGTTTCTCTATTCTTTTCTTTCTTTCATTTTTCCCTCTCCAATTGCTTTTATTTCCTTCCACCTCCTCTTGTTTGGTCTTCAATTTTTTCTTCTGCTTCTCATCTTTCCAGGTTTTTATTT
>JAQZBX010017844.1:0-35179 GCA_029593785.1 Cabassous unicinctus | reverse complement strand
TCTCTTTCATTTTCTGCAGAAAATAATTTTTCATTTCTGTCATTTACTCTGTCCTCCAGTTCTTCAAATTTTTTTGTACACTGTATTTCTTCAGTTTGTAGAATGTGAATAGGATTTTGTATCTCATGAATTTTAGAGTGTTGAGTTATTCCAATTCCTGCACCACCTTGTTGTAACAGAATTTCAAGTTCTTCAGTTCATTCTGCATAGTTGCTTAGTTCCTCTTGATGCTGATGACTTATTTCTGCCAACTTCTGTTGGTGTGCATTCTGCAACACTGAGATTTCACATTGATGGTTGTCAGTTTCCTGACTTAGGTTCTGTTTAAGCTCCTTGATAGTATTTTGCAGTTTGCAGATTTTACTTTGTTCAGAACTATTTGCTCCTTGTGTCTGAGCAATATGCCTCCAATGGCCAACTTCAGATTCAAGTCTTGAAACTTCATTTGACTGTCTTTATTTCTTGTTTTGGCCAAATAGTGTCACCAAAGTCCATGTCATCACCGTGGAAAGCTGAAACATGATGACTCATACCATAACAAAATGAAGGTGATGCAATGATTGCTGTTACACCACCAGCTCCTGAAAGTACTGGCTGATTGGCTGACTACAGCTTCTGCATCTGATCCTGTAGCACAATCTGTGGTGTTTTAAGATGGTAACTTGTAGATTGCTGCTTTACTTGAAGCTCTGATGCTTCACGCTTCTCTTCTAGATCTGTACAATATTTATGTCTTTCATTCTCTGATCTTAAGCTTGAATGAATGACTTCAATTTCCTCTCTCCTAGAGTTAGGTAATGCTGCTTCCACATCATCCAAGTCCTCCATCAGCTTACCCTTTGGAAACTTTGACTTCTGTCCAGTGAGGGAAGCCAGGCTGCCCCTCATTCGACCCAGAGATTGGCCCAGGCCAGAGCCGAGGCCACCAAGCCAGGATGACATTGCTGTGGGTCAAAGAACTGCATGGTCCACTCTGAGAAAAGTGTCTAGTGTGCTCAGAAGATCCCACCAAGTGTCCTGAACTGCTGCCTTGACTGAGCTAGTCTGAATCTAAACACCCTGGATTCCATAACACAGTGAGGGGTTGCTAGGCAACACCAGCTTCAGGGGCACCCACCAACTGTCCCACTCTCCCCAAATACACAAACACCTGGCCTGGAACTTGACCACAGGCCTCCACCAGTGACACAGCCAACACCATCTGAATATGCTGCTTCTTCCTCTGCTTTAATGATTTTCCCTAGTTCCATGGGCAACTCTTGCCAACTTGACACTAGTGCAGGGAAACCTGCCTGAAAGTGGCAGTGGATCATTGGAATCTGATTTTATCACAGTTGATATTTAGGTTGTTTTTTCCTACATTTTAACCTATAGGCAGAGAATAAACATTTCTCCTTTTCTAGTGTTTTTACAAAAAGGGTGCATGCTTTTGTCAAATGATTTTTGGTATCGACTTAAAAGGTCATGTTCTTTTTTTGTTTTGATTGTTTTTTACTTCATTCTCTTTATGTGGTATATTACATTATTTGCTTCCTTTATTTTGAAACACCATTGCATAATGTGATAAATCCCACTTGATCATGTATAATTCTTTTAATGTGCTTTTGGATTCTATTTGCTAGAATTCTGTTGAGTATTATTATATCTATATTCGTATGGGATATTGGCTATAATTTTATTGTGGTATCTTTATCTGCCTTTGGTATTAAGTGATGCTCACCAATAGACCAAGTTAGGAAGTGTTCCTTCCAATTCAGGTTTTTCGTAGGAATATGAACAGAATTGTGTTTTGGAATGTTTGTTGAAATTCACTGGTGAAACCTTCTGGTCCTATGATTTTCTTTGATGGTGGGTGTGTGGGATTACTGATTTGATCACTTCAGTTGTTATTGTTCTGTAAGTTGTTCTATTTCTTTTTTATTCAGTTTAGGAATTTTGTGTCTTTCCAGGAATTTTTCAATTTCATATATTTTATCTAATTTGGGTGTCACAATTGTTCATAGTATCCCCTTATACTCCTTTTTAATTCTGTGAAGTCATTGGTAAAGTCACTCTTTTCATCTGATTTTAATTATTTCTGTCCTCTGCCTTTTTTTCTTCTTTTGTCTAGCTAATGTTTGATTGATCTTTACAAAGAAACAATGTATCATTTCATTTATCTTCTCATAGTGTTTTTATTCTGTATGATTTTTACCCCCATTATATCGTTGTTATTTCCTTCCAACTGCTTGCTTTGGGTTTATTTTGCTCTTCTAGTTCTAGTTGTGAAGTTAGGTCTCCTATAAAAGATATTTCTCCTTTTATGTTGTAAGAAATCACGTTATAAATTTCCCTTTCATCACCACCTTTATTTCATCTATAAGATTTTGCATGTTTTGTTTTGTTCATTCATTTCAGGATATTTCCTAATTGTCTTTATTATTTATTCTTTGATCCATTGTTTCTTTAAGAATATACATTTTTCTTAGCAAATAAATTTTATTGATACATATTTAAAAAGCATAAATCCATCCAACATGTACAATCAATGGCGTTCAGTGCAATCACATAGTTGTGCTTTCATAACTTCATTCTTAATGCATTTTCATTATTCCAATAATAATAAACAAAAAGCAAACAGAGAAGGTGACAGAACACCTCAGAAGCCACAGGATTGGGGAATGAACAAATATAAAGGGGGAATGCAACTATGGATTTAAGTGGACTTATGATTATTCTAGCAATGGAAGAACTTGTATTATTGATATAAAGGCAGTGGCCACAAGAGTTTCTGATGGGAAGAAGGAAGAATAGGTGTAACATGGGGTAATATTGGGACATTGAAATTGTCCTGCATGACAATGCAATGACAGATACAGGCCATTATACATTTTGTCACAACATTTGAAATTGTGCTGTGCAAAATGTAAAGTATAATGTAAACTATAGTCCATGGTTAGTAGCAATGCTTCAATATGTGTTCAACAGTTGTCACAAATGTAACACAGTAATTAGAAATGTTGTTAATGGGGGAAAGTGTGGCAATTGGAGGGTTGGGGTATATGGGAATCCCCCATAGTTTTGATGTAACAATTATGTAATCTAAAGCATCTTTGAAAATAAAAAATTAGCTCAAAAAAAGAAAAAACTAACCAAAACTCATCACCTATCAATTTTTCTATGCTTCCCTTGCCATATATAGCTCCTTTTGTTTTTCCTTCTCTCTAATATTATTTGTATTTATATTGTATAAAAACAGTCTTATATATGCACTATCACCCACATTCATGTTTTACATTAGGTTTTACTATCTTATAGAGTCGCATGTTACATTTTTTGGCTTCCTTTCTAGTAATATGCATGATCTTAGAGTTTCCTTTAAAACCACTGTCATACCCATACAGTAGTCTTGCTAGTTACAAACACCATGAGCTATTTTCACCATTTCTGTTCATTTCCAAAGATTTGCAAACAACCTTTTTAACAATTCTGCACAGATTAACTCTTAACTTTCCATTCTCTATCCTCCTATTTTCTGGTGACCAATATTCTAATTATTAACTCCAAGGGTTTATGCAATATATTTAGTTCATAATGGCACACAGTATTTGTCCTTTTCAGTCTGGCTTGCTTAACCCAATTTAATGTCCACCAGGTTTATCATGTTGTCACATGTTTCACGACTTCATTTATTCTTATTTCTGCATAATAGGAATATACTTTTTAATTTCCACAAATCAGAAAATTTTCCAGTTGTGCTGCATTATTAATTTCCAGCACATTTCAGTGTTCTCAGGACAAACAAGATTGTTAAATTTATTAAGTTTTGTTTTGTGGCCACACATTTGATCTACCTTGAGGAATGACCCACATGCACTAGAGAAGAATGACTATTTGGCTCTTGTGTGTGAAGTGTTCTGTGTATGCCTATGAGCTCTAGTTGTTTTATATTGTCTTTCAGGTCTTTCATTTTCTTATCAAACTTCTTTTTAGATGTTCTATCCATTATTCAATGTGTATTGAAATTTATTACTAGGTCAGAGAACCATCTATTTCTCCCTTCATAGGTATCAATATGCTTCATTATAGTGGGTCTCTGCTGTTTCATTGCATACCAATATGTCTATGTACATCAGAGAGCTTTATTCCTTTATGCTGCTTTGATCCACTGTCTGGGGTAATTTGCTTTCACTATGCCATACTCCCTATAGCATTGCTTGTGGGCCTGCTGCAGTGGTGATAATTTCCTTCAGCTTTTGTTTGCCCATTAATGTCTTAATATTTTCTTCATTTTCAAAACAGTCTTAAAACGTATACAATTCTCAGTTGAAATTGTTTTCTTTCAGCACCTAAATATTTTATTCCTCTGCTTTCATGCCTCGATGGTTTTTGATAAGAAATCAGCACTTTATTTTATACTGACTTCCTTTATCATAACATGTTGCCTTTCTCTTTCAGCTTTCAGAACTCTTTCCTTATCCTTGCATTCTGCACTCTGTCTCACATATTTGTCTTCAGGTTTATCCTGTTTCTTGTTCATTCGGATTCTTGAAGGTATACACATGGCTTTCTCTGAATTAAAAATGTTTTCTGCCATTATTTCTTTGAACTTTCCTTCTGCTCATTTCTCATTTTTCTTCTAAGTCTCTTGTTATTACTATACGGTAATCTTTAGAGTTCCCAAACTGTCTCTTAGGCTCTTTGCAATTTTTCTCATGTTATTTTTTTTTCTGCCCCTCAGCCTTAGTCACTTCATTGTCTTAGTTTGAATTCTCTAATTCTTTCTTCTCAATATCAAACTTCTGGTTTTCTTTGATGATTTATTAATTCTTATCCTGTTCTTTTGAATTGGCCATAACTGCTTGTGTCTTTGTTTTCTTGATAACCATTGTTGTACATTGCACAGTTTAACATTTTAATATTGTAACTATTAGATTTAGTCCCTTGGCTGTCTGTTCTAACTTTTGTTTCTGGCTAGTGATGTGACAGATATATCATTTAGTATTAGCAGTTAACAAAAACAAACAAACAAATGCAAAAATCAGCTTTTCATTGTCTTTGCAAATTAGCTCTGTGTTGGCTGGTGCTCTCCTTCAGAGTTTAGCTCTCTTAACAAGAAGATCAGCCTGAGGCAAAACTGTGGTGCCCTCTTCTTTTCTGACATAGGTGTTTTCCTAGGCTTCTTCTCTGGCCTTAGACATTTACCAGTTTAAGTGAACTGGAATACCTCCTTTGTCCCTATGATATAATTTGTCAAATATTCTCTGGGCAGACAGACACCTACAGTATCTAATGCTGCTGAAAAAATGCCCATTCATCAGATAGTGCTCATTCCTAGAGAGAATTTAGATATAGAGAATCATCCGATTCAAAATACATGAGATTGTGGGTTTTAAAAATTCTGTAATATAGCATAGAGAAAGGTGTATTATAAATATTTAATAATGAAATCAGGATGTTACTAAAATACGGTGTAATAAAAATTATGTGAATACTTAAGTGTACATAGAAATAAGTATTATGTAAAAAGGAGAATAAAAAGAAATACATCTAAAGATTAACAACATTTATAAATGAGTTTAATATTCTTTGAATTTTGTTCTATTCTAATTTTTGTGTATTGAACAGTGTTTACTCCAATGATTGTGTCATACTTTTAAATTTAAAAATGTTTCATTGTTTAAAATATGCTATATCATCCTTGTTGGTTAATGATCTGGTCTTTCAGGCACAGATTAATTATTTCTCTAGAAATAACTCCTTTTCTATACATTCTTTAAGTGAGATCATCACAAAGAAAAACCCCCAAAAATGCTACTTTACATTTTATGGCTTATAAGGGGAAGGAAACTCTGTTAAAAAAAAATAGCATGGATCCAATAGTCCTTGAAATTTTATCCTTGGAATCATGCCAAACTAATTTCCTTGGAAATTGGTCCCAGACATGAATAAAGGTTGCATTCTCAACAATCCTGGATATAATAAGTGATGTGGGATTTTGAGGGTGAAAGGCAAGAGACAATCTGCTCTGCTTATGTTCATAGTAACTCCCTGGTGTACTTATGAGATGTAATTTCCAGGTTAATAGGTATTTTATCAGGACCTGAAAAAATATTTATATTGGTTTATTTTACCTTAGAACAAAATGAAAATGCATTCACAAAAAAATAAACATAATTTATTTCCAAGGAAACAAATATTTTAGAGCCAAAATTTCAGGCCGCTTAACTGGTTTATGTATTTTATTTGTGAGACAAACTCAAGGTTGAGACATTTCTGCACAGAAATGTTGTAAGAGAATTTTCACCAACTTTGGCTCTTGGTAAGTATTAGTCTCAAGGCTAGGGAGTTTTAGTTTATCTCAAAAAAATATTCCAAGTGTATATGTCTGTGTGTGTGTGTGTGTGTGTATATATATGTATGTATCTTGCAGACCTTACCTAAGAAATGCCAGGATTTGTAGAAATAGAAATATTGAATTATGGAATCAGAGTCCTCAAGTAATGTACATATACTGAAAATATATTTTTGGAGGAAATTTGAGTTTTAATGATTACATAAAATCATATCTTCTGCAAATTAATAATAATGTGTGGTTACCAATAATGTAACTTCAGGTTTTAATTACTCTTCTGTCCTTTGCATTATATAATATTGGAAACAAAAGAATAGTATGTGATGCATTAAAACTATCACTATTTATTATAAATTTAGTACCTTTTACTGCTTTTCTGAGATTAATTATAAGTAGGAATATAGAGTTTGGGAATGATCTCTGGACTAACCAATCTTCATAGAAACACAAAGCCTACAACACTTAATAGTTATGAATCTGGATAAGTTACTTTTTGTGTTCTCTTTCTAATCCAAAAATGCGTAGAATAGTAATACCTATAGTGTAATATTTTTACCTGGATGAATATGTTAATAAACAGAAGTATTTATAACAGTGTCAAATTCATTTTAATTATGCAATATATGATTTACTATTGCATAACATCCAAACGATGATTTATAATGAATTTCTATTTCATAGTCTAAATTTTTTGTCATATTTTGTAAACTACTTTTTTTTTCAATGTTATATTGTGTACTTTCCAAATGAAATACAATTCTTCAGCTAAAACAGGAAAAATGAGACAAAATGGTTCTGAAAAGACAATAGAAAAATATTTTTCACTGGTTTATTTTTCCAAATGAGCAATATGTATTTAAAAATAAGCAAATTTACAATGATGTATATTAAAATGTCAATCCTATCATTGTTTGAAATCTAAATGAATAAAATTCATTAAGGCACATTTGATCTATAAGTTTTAAACAAACTTTTTGATATAATGACAGATTCATTTTACTTTTATCTCCTCAAAAACATGAGCAACAAAATTATTAAAGAACGCTTAATATTTAATAAAACAGTAAGGAATGTGAAAATTAAGGAGAGGTGAAGTTTTCAAAAGGAAATCTTTAGACGTTGTTTACTGCAAATAAAACATACAGTACAGTATATGCATATTCCTGATACACATAAATGCTAATAAACAAAAGTTTCTCCAGAAATGACAGAGTTGAACAATGGAAATTAAATAAATTAAAGCTACTTCAGATACAAAGGAGAACACAAAACAGTAATTAAAGAATGAAATAACCACCACCATCAACATAACACAGACAGGAAGAATGAAGTGAACAAAACCAGGTACAAGTTTTTCCCAATGTTTTCATCAGGATGTGTGTGTATGGTTTTGTTTTGTTTTTTTCCTTTAAGCTTGCATATATTAGATTAAAATAATTCCTCTTTCCATTGTAAATATTAATATTTTACCCTTTAAAGAGAAGGGTCAGGATGATAGAAAACTCCAAATCCTTTTTGAAATTTACTTCCAGTCCGTTTAGGCCAAACGAGTGATGGCTAGTCTGTACAACTAGATGAGCCACACACATTTTGGTTTCCTCACTCCACTCTAATACTTACAGGACAACAGGAAACATAGTTTGGGGGAAACAATCAATTTTAGAAAGCTCTCCTAAAAATGATTCTACAACAAACACCACATCTCCTTAGGTTACAAGTGAAACACAAAATGGCTTATTTTAAATATTAAAAACTCTTTTGAAAAAGAAAAAAAGGTAGAATCTGTGCCATGTTGACAGTCACAACAGATCATTTGTTAAAGCGAGGGTGTTCTGTTACAATAATACTTGCAGGAGCTACAACATTTTCTGCCATAGGACTGTAGCGAAGGAGTTGCAAACAACTCTTTATCAAGTATTTATAGGATCAGTAAACAATTCTTTTTTTAAATACCAGATCCTTTCTATAAACAAAAACTGTTTTCAATTCATTGATGTGGAGTAACACCTTAAATTTCTCAAACACATTATAAAGGTTGAACACTGTGGGGAGTGGGAATAACACAAGTATGCCTGACTTTAGCCTTATGGGATTAACAAACTCTGAAGAGATCCAGCAGGTCCTGTTTATGTTATTTCTTCTGATATACCTGATTGCTGTGTTGGGGAATGCAGGAATGACATTGATAATGCACCTGGATCCCCAGCTTCACAGCCACATGTACTTTTTCCTCAGTCACCTGTTATTCCTTGACCTGTTACTCAACGGTCATCCCTCCTAAAACCTTAGAGAATTTACTGATTTTCTACAAGTATATTTTATTACCAGCTGTTTCACTCAAATGTCTTTTTTTGCCTGATTGGGGGCCACTGAATTTTTCCTTCCTCTTAATGGCCTGAGACCACTAGGTAGCTATCTGTATCTCTCTTTACCCAATTGTTATGTTCATGAGGATCTGCTATGCATTCATCACTGATTGCCACATGATTGAGTTTTCTGAATGCTTAGTCAATGTTCTCTACATGAACAGTGTGCATTTCTGCAGCTCCAATGTAATTTATTATTTTTTCTGTGACATATTCCCAATTTTAGGCCTGTCCTGCACTGACACTCGTGACATGGAAATCATATTTATTCTTGCTGGCTTGAACATAATGGTGTCTCTTATTAAAATCTCTGTGTCTTATGGATCCATTCTGTCTACTGTCCTGAAAATTCTACTTCAGGAAAGATCAAAACCTTCTCTAGTTGTGCCTCCCACCTCTTGGGAGTCACCATCTTTTACAGCATCATGATTTTTACTTATCTAAAACCCAAGAAGTCCTATTCCTTGGGAAAGGGTCAAGTGGCCTCTGTGTTTTATACTATGGTTATCCCCATGCTGAACCCATTCATTTACAGTCTTCAGAATAAAGAAGTAAAAAGTGCTTTCATTAGAGTCATGAAAATGAGGCAATGGAAAAGACAGTGACTCAGTATGCTAAATATTTAGTCTCCTATTTTTGTTTGTAAATGGGTAATTACTTTCTTTCTAAATGAAGTAGCATCCTTTAATTAGTTTGTATTTCTGTTGAGCCATCCCCTATTTGACAAATCATGATCTGGAACATTTCCAAGAATAGATTTTTATAATCTACGCAGGTATTTGATGCCATAAAATATATGTAATACCTTTAGTTCAAATATAGACATAGGTCAATGAATGTGTACAAATATGTAGTGTTATTTTTCAAATTGTATTACAGAAACCACCAAGCATGTTCCAAAGTCACAGAATTTTAACAGAGAGCATTTTTAGATTCCATTCCATTTCTCTGTAGAGAGGAAATATAGCAAGTTGTAAAGAGTAAAGCTTTAGAATGGACAATCTAGGGCTTAGGTTATAGATCTCACATCTTTCTAGCTGTATATACCTTAGTAAGTCACTGAAGCTTTAAATCTAGTTTTTCAAATGTACAAGAAAAATTGTAATTCTAAGACAATAGAGTTATTATAAAGATTAAATCAGAAGAATAATAGAAAGATTTAATGCAGTGCTAATAAATTTTTGCCACAACCATCAGAATACTTGAATTCTTGCAAAAGTTTGAAGACATAAATGCTTTTCTTTTGAAAATTTCACTAATGTTTCATAAATACTTATGATTAATCATATTCATAAATAAACAGCTAAAAAAGAAAAATAGCACTTCAATATCTGGTCTAAGAGCAAAATAAAATATTGTTGTATAACTATGTTCTGGAAATAAGTGTATGTGAACACACAAATTTTGACATTTCCTGTCTCTATTTTGTATCTTTCAATTTCCGTTCATCACTATAAACTTTGGTAATTCATTTGTCATTTAAACTTGGGAGGTAAATCTTTGCTTGGTATATGAGTGAAATCAATAATCTCCTCTTGCAATGCTTTAAGTATTGAAGTTTTGTAAATTCAAGTGTATGCAGTTAAAAAAAATATTGTATGCAGTAATATCACTTCAATGTCTACCTGAAAAACCATTTGAAAACTTGACCATTCTGTGATGTCAACAAGTTTCACTAATTAGTATTTCCTGGTTTAATTTAAGTATAATTAAAAAAAAATCATTTCCTCTCTAAAGATTTCCCTAAAAAGATGTTCCCTAAAAAAATGAATTGTTGAATTAAAATTCTTAGTTTAAAATGTTTAATAAGAAAGAGTTATAAACCTAAGAAATGAAAATGAAATAAAATTTTGTATCAGTTAATAAATTTTAGTCAGGTACGTTACTAAACTTTCCTTTAAAAATTACTCTGCATAACCTGGAATTTCAATTTTAGTTTTCTCTGCTTTTCAATGTATATTTAAGAAACTATGTTTTTTCCCCATTTTTCTGAGGATTTGATTATTTGAACTTTAGCCATATTTATTTTATATATATACATAAATATATTTAAATTCAAGTGCTTTGTCTTCTTTTAATTTATATTAATTTTTTTGTAGAATTTAATTTTATTTTTGTCCAAAAGTATTTTTGAATGATTAAAATAAATTTTAACCTCTGTCTCTGGATACAAAGTTTATGACTTCACTAGTTCTTCAATTTTCATTAATTTATTCAAATAATTTAAAAGCACGTTATTTTCTTCTACATCCTGAATTTAAATGAATATTTTAACTTATAATATCTGTGTAAATTATTTTATTATATCTTATTTTTGCTCTGAATTCTAGCTTGACTAGAATCTATTTTTAATGCAATCCTTTTTGTTATATTTGCAAATAGAGATGTCTTTGTTAAGCATTTATTTTAATAATATAATTTTTTTTACTAATCTCTCATCATGTACATGCAATAAGTCTATTATTATATTTTAGGCTCTTCATTTTCTGTTCTTTTAGCTGGTCTTGTCTCATTTATGTAGATGTCCTTGATTTTGAAAATGTATCCTTTTGGTTTGTAGTCTCAACGTTGGTCCACAAATCCTTCAATATCTGAGACAATAATAAGTTTAGGGCACGCTTCAGATTGGAATAAATTCTGACTACCCTATCCTCTTAAGATATTCTAGAAAACATTAAAGATGTTATTAATTGAATGTAATATAATCTTTGTGAAATGTTAAAAAACAGTAGACTGTTTTCACATTTCCTCTTTCCCTATTTATATTAGTACATATTATATTTTATGTAAGATGTGATCTGAAGTATTTTTAAAACAATATCCTTTTGTTCATGGTGGTATAGAAATATTCTATGTATTACAGAGATTACGTTCCTCAAATAATGATAAAGAAATTAAGACTGAAATAGACATGATGAAATATGAACCATAGTTTTGTTTGTAAATATTCAATGTTAAATAATAATAGAAAGGTTAGATTATATTTTCTCAGCCCCTACTAGGTGCCAGACAATATTTTAAGGGCTTTAGATATATAAATTACATAGTTTATTTCCACAAGATAACTCTCAGGTAGGTACTTCTAATATCTACAATTTAATCTCAGGTAATGGAAAGCCATTGTGATTCTAGCAATGGAAGAACTTTTCTCATTGATGTGGAGGCAGTGGCCACTGGAGGTTTGCAGGGCAGGGATAAGGAAAAACAGGTGTAGTATGGAGGCATGTTGGGACTTTGGAATTGTCCTGAATGACTTTATGATGACATAAACAGGCCTTTATCTTGCTATAACCTACAGAGTTAGGTGGGAGAGAGTGTAAATTACATTATAAACTTTAACTAACAATTAATGGCAATGCTCCAAAATGTGTTCATCAATTGCAATGAATGTACCTCACTAATGAAAGATGTTATTAACGTGGGAAAATGAGGAATGTGTGGGAAGTGGGGCATATGAGAATCCCCTACATTTTTTTGTAACAGTTATGTAATCTAATTAAAAATAATAATAATAATAAAATGATATTTTTAAAAAAAGAATCATTCTGGGATTTTCTCTGTGTCATACACCTCAAATTGAATCCATCAGCATGTCATATTGATTCTATATCCAGAATATATCTGGAGTGTGACTATTTCTCAACACCTTCTCTGCTATTACCCTGGCCTAAAGAACCATCATCCCAATCTTTATTTTTTGCCTTCCTGTTTTCTGATTTAGAACATTTGAGTCTAATCTCAATGTAAGGCCAGAGTGTTGATGTTAAACAGTAAGTTGGAGCATTTATCTTTCTTTCACAAAACCATAAGATTTCCCATCACAATAAGAGTAAAGCACAAAACTACCTCCAGATCTAAAATATTTTTGCCCTCCTTCTTACATCTATGAACTTATATTATTTTGTCTTCATGCTCCCTTTGGAGTGGCCACATTGACCTACTAACGCTTTGCTAAACACATTAGTTGTGATACTGCCTGGACTTTCCCCATTTGTTTCTTCTTCCTAAATTTGCCTTCACCCAGTTAACTGCATGGATGGATTTGGTTACTTTCAATGGGGTCATTCCTCAAGAGTTGTAAGACTAATTGGAGTTCTGAGGTTTGTAACCCCTTAAAAAGGATAGTCCCCAAGCTGCCGATTGAAGTATCACCCAGGAGAGGATGTTTTACCTTGGACCGTTTTTCCAATTGGGATTCTGGCCAGCTGTCAAAGGGACTTCCCAGCTTCATGAGAGACCAGATGTTGTGTTTTCCCCCAATTTGGTAAGTTGTTGTACATACTTTGATTCTTTCCTGTATCTTTGATTATTTTCTTTTGTGATTGCTCAATTATTATAATCATTTGATATAACCACAAACTCATTTGATTAAATAAAGTTGCTTTTGCATAGCATTTAGAGTTTCTACCTCTTCCTTACCAAAGCAAAACATTTTGGTATAGTTGGCAGGATTTGGGTACAATTACATTATCAAAATGCCTCTTTTCTCTATGATAGAATTAAACTGATGGAAAAGTAGAAAAACCTAGCAACATTAATGTTCTGTGTTATGTTTTCATGTTAATTCTAATTGGGCCTAGTTAGCCAGATTGATAAAATTAGTGCTGATAAAATTTAGTAACTTTTGAAATGGACAACTCTATAAAAGTAAGAGAAAAAGAAAAAAATGGAAAAATGCTATCAGCTTTTATAAGCCTATAAGTAAAAATAGATCACAAAACTGAAAGCCCGTAATGCTTGTGTAAACTGTAGAAAAGTATGAATGAGATGTTACTTTGACAATGTTTCAGGTTTTAGTCACTTTTTGTTTTGATCAGAATTTTTATCAAGGTGTTAAAAGGAACTTTCAGTTTTGAATCAATATCTTACTCCTGAACTTTGAGCCTGAGTCTACTCCTAAAGAGTAGTAACCCAAAATATATGTGTTAAAATGTCTGTCTTTATAAACTGCCCAATTAGAGCTTAACTCCATTTATACTGCTCAAGTAATCCTAACTGGTTGATGATTACTAATAAAAGTGTTTCCATGAGTGAGCTTACATATTACAGACATCATGGATTCCAGAAGAAATCTTAAAAGTAGTAAAACCAGAGATGTAAAATGATGGAGGGCTTGAAGACAGCCATACCAAAGGAGTAAGATTTATGAGTCAAGTAATGAGCTTTATGTTTCTGTTGGTGTGTCTTAACACTTTTTGTGTTTGTCTACTTGTTCAGTGTCTGTATATTTTGATACCTCTGCATGGTAATATTAAATTGATAAATGAAAATTCTTAACAGAGCTGTATTCAAATGGCCAAAAATTGTTTTTTGCCTAAGTTGAAATAGTTTATTTTTCTTCACTGAATGGGATAAGGAATGTGAAACTTAAATGGGTATAGAAAAAAGTAAAAGGTTTGTTAAGAGTGCTTAGTAAAATTTGATATGTTTGCTCAAGGAATTGTGTTTTGTCCTAAGATAAGATGGCTGGTTTTCATAAAATCAGAATGGAAGTATGTAGGACAAAACTTGAATGCATATGGCAATTTGCAGAAGGTATTGCAGAAGGTAGCATTAAGTAAGGGAATGCGTTCTGTGAAGGTGAAATTTGTCTTCAGATAATGTAACTATAGTCTATGTGATTATGAATTGTTATAAGTTTGTAGAAGCATTGTTTAAGCTGAAATATTTAAATGGGTAATTCCAGGAAATCATTATTAAACAGAAACTGAATTGATGCTAATAACAAAAAATAACTTCATAACAGAAAATCCTGTCAGAGGCCACCTCACTCTGCATATTAAAAGTGGTGGTAAGGAGAAGATAATCTTGATTTCATTGGGAATCTTAGATTTTAATAAAATAATGGAGAAAAGTAGTTGTTTCTGTACTGCTAAAATAAAATACCTGTTAATTAATGTAATCATGGTAAAGGCGTAAAAGTGAAAAATAAAGTAATGAAGTGATAAAGTTTATTTGATATAAGTTAAAAGGAAAGTGTTTAAAATTGTTATAAAATTCAAATGAATTCTTAAACCCTCTGTTAATTAAAGTCGTATGACTAAAATGTTCATATGAATACTTAAAGATTGTATAAAATTCCTGGAAATGTAACAATGGCTCAACATAAGATTAGATAAAAGTATAATGTTGCTAATCATGGTTTTAATTATTTTAAAAAATGGGCCCTGCCAGGGGTCATGCATAACAGTAAATTATCATAAATTAAAGTAACATTACTGCTGAATGCAACTGTCCCAAATATTGCTAGTTTGTTGCAAGAAATTAATATCCAATTATGTCACTACCACTTTGTTTTAAAACTTGCTAAGGCTTTATTTAGTATCTCTTTAGACAAGTCAAGCCAGCCTGCATTCACCTTCATGTGAGAAGGCCAATGGTAGAATTTGCAGTGCTTCCCTAAGGCTGTGTGCATAACCCAACCCTCTGTCCTGGCCTGGTTGCAAAGAATCTGGCTATGTGGAAGAAACCTGTGGCTATAACCCTATTTTATTATAGTGATGTTATGTTAACCAGTAATTCTTTTTTCAGCATTAAAAGAAGCATCAAAAGTATCAAAGTATCTTATCTTAAGAGCCTAGGATGGGCAAACAATTGGGACAAGGTATAAAGTCCTGGCTGTCTATCAAATTCTTAAGTATTGTTTAGTTGAATAAAACAAAAACTATACCCTCTGCTGTAATTGATAAAGTACAATGCTTTCTCATTTAGCTCAAATATTAAAATCATTACATGTGTTAATCAGGAAAGGGCATTCATGGGAATACAAGGACATCCAGTGGACTGCTTTTTAAAAAATAGCAGAAGGCATTGCCACAAGTTTAAGCAGTAAGGGGGTGTAGATCTGAAGTTACCCTGTGAATTGGATGTGGCCAGTACCCATATTAGCTTGGGTGGGGTTTGTGGCAGAGGCAACATCCTAATCAAATACCCCTTGGGTTCTAGTCACAATTGTGAGAAGGGGCCAAAGTACAATATAGCCCCTTAGAAAGCAACTATGTACAGCATTCCATGCCCTGTTGCAAATCATAGGCTTAACCCAATAGTGTTCAGTCGCTCTGAAAACAGCCATCCTTATCCAGGGGTGGATTGCAGGTACTAAAAACAAGACAGGAACAATGGACTGTTGTGGGCTGCCCTCTGTGGGTGAGAGATCTGTGGAAGAACATGTGGGACACCTGTCAGTGGTGGCACGTAACTGTCATGTGTCCACCTGTTTCTCTAACACCCCTCTCAGAAATGTTGAGACAGATGCCTTGTGAATATCCAGAACCATACCATTGAGACCTGAGAAGCAGCAGAGTGCCTCCACAGGAAAGTGGACATCGTGGTTGCTAAAATCTGTGACAAAACTTCCAGCTGCCCGTTACTTGCCAACAGCTTGTGGACATCATCCATGAGTGTCCTTTTTGCTCATTCTGATGACTGTGACATCAGTACCCTCCTGCTCTCAGAAGGGGCAAGGTATGCTTTCAGTTCTGCAGACACTGTAATGGGACTCTTGTAACTGGATCCTTACAATAATGGACCAAGTTTAAATTCTGTTCTATGGGCTATGGCCACAGCTCCAGTTAAGATGCTAACAGCAGGACCAATGCAGGCATTGAGATTATGAGTTAAAGTGCCAGCTGCCCCACAGCCCAAAAAGGGGAAGCAATAATAATTTATTGTTTGTATACCTCAAACTATTCAAAATGGGGAAAAATGAGGTCCTTTGGTCATGATACTGGTCTATACAGCCTTACCGGTTGGAAATCTCAAGTCCATGGAAAATAAAAATCACCCAAAACTGTTAAAATGTCACCTAGCCCTGCAGCATATGGCATCTCAGATTACAGATATTGGAACTTTATCCCATGATTCTATTAGCAATTGGTTTTCCTCTTCAAGCTGGACCTGGAAGAAGGCATTAATAGGTATTGCTATTGTATTATGCTGTATTGTATTAAGTTGTTGTTTGATAACTTGGTGTTCCTCATTGTGCTTTCAAACTATTACTAATATTGCCAGTATTAGGGTAAGATTTGTCCAAAATGGATATGAAAAATAATTAAACTTGTAGTCACCTGTTGTGAGTATGGTGCCTTCTGATGCTTGACCTTAAATATGAGGGGCACCTGTTGTGAATACTGTGCCTTCCAAGAACTTGTGGATATCTGTTGTGAGTACAGTACCTTACAAATCAGGGTTGTTTTTCTTTTCTTCTTTCCTTACAGCACTAGGAAAATGTGTCTGTTGTTTTTCTTTTTTATATATAAATTCCCAACTCTTGGACTGAATGATATACTATAAGAAAATTATTATTAAGAATTGTGAATTCATAAGCTTTCTAATCAATAGTTTCTGCTGTTTCAGCCCAGAATTGTGCATGATTGATTTGTCCTTTGCCCTTTGGAATGTTGTAATGCTGCTATGCATGCAATTCCATCACCTATTAACTAAAAACAAATATTTAGAAGGAGCAAGTCACCAGACATATTTGCATGTTATGTTTGTATCCCTTGTAAAATCAACATCACGTTAAAGCTGATGTTTGTGTACCATGAACAGAAAAGAACAAAAGACCCCTTGAGATACCATGTCTCTCCTATGGAGGGCTGGCCATCCCCCACCAGATGGATTTGGTTACTTTTTATGAGGTCATTTCTCATGAATTTCAAGACTCATTGGAATTCTGAGGTTCAGAACCCCTTAAAGGGACAGTCCACAAGCTGCTGGTAGAAGTCTCACCCAGGAGGGAACACTTTTTCTGAGACCATTTTCCAATTGGGACTGTGGCCAGCCATCAAAGGGGACTTCCCAGCCTCATGAGAGACCTAATGTTGTATTCTCCCCTGATGATTTGGTGAGTGGTTGTACATATTTGATTCTTTCCTGTGTCTTTAATTGATTATTTTCTTTTGTGATTGCTCAGTTGTTATAATCATTTGATAGAGCCACAAACTCAATTGATTAAAGTTGTCTTTGCAAAGTATTTAGAGTTTCTGCCTCTTCCTTAGCAAAACACTTCTGCAAAAGAAAAGCAGGAATACGAGACTTTTTTCTGTAATAAACTCATGAAACTTCCTGGAACAATGAACTATAAGATATACATGTCTACGTGAATATACTTTTGCCTTTCAGTAAGAAATTAACTTTCAATGAAAAAACCACATGACATAGGTTTGGAAAAATAATCAAATTATTTTTCTGGTCCATAGTCTTAGCTCTAATAGATACTAGATATGTGGTATTAGATTAATAACATAAATCCAGTGGAATCCAGTTTCTTCTTATGGGGAATATAACTTCCTTAATTCCTCAACAAATCCATAAATACTTAGATTATAAAATAATATGAAAGCATAATCTATGGCATAATTTATAATTATTTAATATAAATTATTTGGTTTCTTATTGAAATTTCAATGTGCTACACTTATAAGTGAAATGAGAGATAGTTTAAGCTCATTGAAAATCTGACAGAGGAATAAATTTATGGACAAGGATACAAGAGAGTTTGGGCAGTAAATAGGTAACTGTAATATTGTATGCAATAGAATATTAGAATATTAGAAGACTGGTAGAGTTAAAAGTCACAGGATTTGAGTTTTATATGGTTTTTCCTCATCATGCGCATACCGTATACTAATTTGTAGACTAATACCTACCTATATACATAAGAAACTCTTATCATAATTATAAAAATTACATGAATCCCTGCATCCCAGGCAAGACTATCTATCTTAGTGGATCCTTTATGCTGGTCATGGAATCTGAATGAAATAAAGAAATATGATACTGGAAGGGAGCCATTTGGGATCAAATGTTCCTTCAACTAACACAACCCCAATTTTATCTATAGATTCAGTGCAACCCAATAAAAATTTAATAAAGATTTTCTTTTGCAGAAATGGAAAAGCTGATTTTAGGATTCATATGAAAAAGCAAAGAACAAAGATAGTCAAAACTATTTAGAAAATGTAGAATAAAGTAAGAAGACAGACATAATCTCATTTTAGGATTTATCAAAAGATTAAAATTTTCAACAGAGTGTGATATTGTTGCCAAGAGATATACCTTGGTCAATGGAACCCAATAGATTTCAGAAATAGATTTACACATATGTGGGGAAGATTAGAGCCACCATCAAGGGCTTGAAGGATACAGGTGTGGTGAGTCCATTACATTCCTCTTCAACACTCCTATGGGCTTGTGCAGAAAAACAGAGATCTTTGAGTATGACAGTGTATTATCATAAAATAAGCCAGGAAGATACTCTAATTACAGCTACTGTTTCATGTATGGTATCATTGCTTTCACAAATTAACATACCCCACCTCCTCAGTATACAGTTATTGATTTGAAAAAACTTTTTTTTCAATATTTGTTAGTTTGCTTTCCCCTCAAAAGCTCAGCAAAACACCTTCACTCTCCTTTCTCAGGAGTATAGCAAATATTCAACCCTATGACTTAATCTTATCTGCAGATTCATTGATTAAATAACCCTTCCACAAGACATCACACTGTTCTATTACATTAATAACATTATGCTCCTTGGACCTAGTGGGCAAGAGTAGCAACTACTCTTGACTTATTGGGAAGACAGTTGCATTTAGAGTATGGGTAATACCTCCAAATATAATTCCAGGGTTTCCACCTCACTGTCATGTCTAGCCATTCAGTGGAGAGGACAATGTCTATATATCCCTTTTAAGGTAAAGGATAAGCTGTTGTATCCAGCCATTCAAACAATAAAAAAAGAAACTGAATGCATAGTTGTCCCCTGAGGATTTGGAGGCAACATAATTCTCATTTGGGTTTGCTATTCTGGCCCATTTACTGAGTAAACCAAAAAGCTGCTGGTTTTGAGAGGCAACTGGAACATGAGCACGTGCTGCCAGAGGTCCTAACTGCCTTGCATGCTGTTCTGCCCCTTAGGCCATAAAATGATCCAACTTATAAAATGGTGCTTCAAGTGTGAGTAGCAAATACACACGTTGTTTGGGGCCTTTGTCAGACCTGTATATGAGAAACACTCCTTTGCAGATAACAATTATTTTTCCCCCAGAGAAACAGCTCTTGGCTATCTACTGGGCCTTAGGAGAGAATGAATGCTTAATTAACCATAGGTCAACTAATTACAATGAGACCCGAACTGCTATCTAGCAAAAGGGTGTTTTATAGAAAAAATCATTACGTTGGGAGTGCACTGCAGTACTCCATCATCATATGGAAGTAGTTTATAAGAGATTAGGCTCTAGAAAGCCCTGAGGCATAAGTAAGTTGCTTGAAGTAGTGGTCAAATACCTACAGCCCTTACTACTTCCATATTGCTTTCTCTCTACCATTGCACAGCTATGGCTTCTTGGGGAGTTCCTTACAGGAAGAGAAACCTTGAGCCTTGTTTACAGAGGGTTTGGATGATATATAGACTCCATCCAAAAGTGAAGAGCTTCAGCACTACACTGCCTTTCTGGGACATCCCTGAGGACAGTGGTTAAGAAATATCCTCCAAGTAAGCAGAATCTTGAGCAGTGTACTTGGTTGGAAGGAGAAATGGCCAGAGTTGCATTTGGGCATAGATTCATGGTGTGTGCCAAAGGTTTTCGCTGGCTGGAGAGGTATGTCGACAGAACTGTCTGAATGGGTACAAAACCTGAAGATATTTGAGAGCCAATATTAATTTAAAAAATGAATTTTTTATTTGTTGATAAATGTTCAGGTATGTGAGACTCATTTTATAAGAAAAATTGAAATACTTCAAGGAAAATTTTAGAGTTATTTCTTTATATATTTAATTAGATTCTCTGACTTCTATCATTGTGTCTAACTGGTCATTCAGATATATTCCTATTTTAAGAGGAGTAAATTTTAGATAGGATTATTAAATCACACATAGGTTTTTTAATCATACAGCTGGACCATGAACACATCATTTCAGATTCCAAATTCCATTTAAATTAACTCTCACCATTGGAGATGCAGGGACATTATTGATCTGATGGCAAGATATTGTATCATGACTGATATTTTTTGAAAGTACATATCTCATATAAAGAATAATAGATTGATTACATCATATGCATCAACTTTGTATTTTATTTCTTTCAATTCTTTTTATCACATCTATATAAACACTTTTGTCCCAACCTCCATTCAGTTATATTTATGCAATACTCTCCGTTCATGGCATTTTCAAAATATAAAAGAAAAACCATGGCATTTTCCCAGTGAAGTTATACATTTAATTAAATGAAAAATTTTAAATATTGTATACTGTTATAGTCACTCCCAATATCTAGTTAATTAGAATAGGTGGATTGTAGGTTTTAATTTGTTTTGTCTTATTTTATTTATTTACAGTACATAGACATCAAACTAAAATTTGCACTGTCTTAGACCTCATTTGAGCATTTCTCTTTTCTCTGCCTTATTCATTTTTCCACTAATTCTATGAAAATATTTTTGCCTTATATTGGCAATTTTTCTAAGTAATCCTCAATTATCTTTCCCAGAACAGTGTTGGAATGGGGCTCTTTCTCTTGGTTTTTTTTTCTGGCTTTTTCTCTTACTCATAGGAACCATATCAATATTGTGAAACTTGAGCTTGAAATAAATTACAAATTTAAATATTTTACAGAATACTATTTGGAAAATATTATGTGACCTCAAGACTGATTCAAAATCCCTATGATTTGCATGTGAAAATTGTTCTCATTCCTTTAAAAGCAGAATATATCCATAATATTCTACATTTTGAAGAACATGCATTAGGTTTTGTTGACCTCTATTTTTTATTCTATTTCATTTATCTGTAATCTTTTTTATTTCCTTCCTTCTTGTCATTCTGGATTTCATTTGCTCTTCTCTTTCTAGTTCTACCAGTTTTGAGTTAGATCTCTGATTTGAAATCTTTCTTGTTTTTCAATGTAAGTATCTAGAGCTAAAAATTTCCTTCTCAGCACTGCCTTCCCTGCATCCCATGAGATTTGGGATACTATATTTTCATTTTCATTTGCCTCAAAGTATTTTCTGATTTTGCTTCTGATTTCCTCTTTAACCCATTGGATTTTTTAAGAGTGTTTTTTTTAATTTCCACATATTTGTGAATTTTCCATTTCCTCCTCTGTTATTATTTTCTAACTCTATTGTTTCTAACTCCATTCTATAGTTGTTGGAGAATATACATCGAATGATATCAATAGTTTTTAATTTATTGAAACGTCATTTGTGACCCAACTTATGGTCTATCCTGGAGAATGATCCAGGTGCACTTTCGAAGAAGGTGTGTTCTGTTTTTCTGGGGTGAGGGAAGACATATATATTAACATATAAGTCTGTTAGGTCTAGTTGGTTTAAAGTATCATTTAAATCTTTTACTGCCATGTAAATTTTCAGAATAGATTATCCATTATTGGAAATGGTATAGTAAGCCTCCTACTATTACTGTAGAGCATTCAATTTCTCCCTTCACATTTGTCAATATTTGCTTCATATATTTTGGGTCTCTGCTGTCAGGTACGTGTATGTATTTATAACTGTTACATCTTCCTGTTGAATTGTTTCCTGCATCTGTGCATAATGCCCATCTTTGTCCCTTGTGAATGTTTTTGACTTAAAGTGTATTTTTTTCTCTTAGTAGAGATATCCCAGCTCTTTTTTGGTTCCTACTTGCATAGTATATGTTTTTTCCATCCTCTCATTTTCAACATAACTAGATTTTTGAATTTAAAGTGAGTCTCTTGCAGACGGCATATACTTCAGTCATGTTTTTTTGATAGGAGTACAGTGCAATACATATTAAAGAGTCCTTTTTAAAAAAAAAGTCTTCCAGTTTCTAGTGCAATATGTAGACAAAATGCATACCATTGGAGTAAAATTGGTATCAAAAATATGATTATTGTATATTTAGGATGTCAGATTTTAATTTCATGGTAACCACAAGAAAATATATAAAAAATATATCTGATAGAAATAAGAATCAATATGGTACAACACTAAAAATGAAGTTAATATAAAGGTAATCATTAATGAAAGAATTGAGGGAGCAAAATGGTATAAGAATCACAAACGCTAAATACAAAATGACAAAAGAAAACCCTATATTATTGGTAGTAACTTTAAAGGTAAATGTGGTAAAATTTCCATTCTAAAAGGAGAGATTGGCAGAATGCACAAATTCATTTCTATACCCTTCTGTCCCCCCTTTCTCTATCCAATGGCCTATGACCTCTATGCAGCTATCTGCAAACCTCTTCACTACACAGTTATTATGTCCACGAGGCTGGGACATAACTGTTTATGTGAATAGTTTTACTGAATCATTATTCAAGGCATTTGCATGAACAGTTTGCATTTTTGCAACTCCATTGTAATCTATCACGTTTTCTGTAATTTGACCCCAATTTCAGCCTTGTCCTGCATTGAAATTTGTAGCACTGAAATCATGATATCCATTCATGCTGGTTTAAACGTAATAGTGTCACTTATCACAACCTCTGTTGTCTTATGGGTACATTCTGTCTAATATTCTGAAAAGTAATTCCACTTCAGGGAAGTGCAAAGCCTTCTCTACTTATGCCTCCCACCTCCTGGGAGTCAACATTATGGCAGTACAATTTTTTACCAATTTAAAACCAGAGATGTCCTATGGTGATCCCCATGCTGAATCCACTCATTTATAGTTTAACAAACAAAGAAGTGAAAAATATTCTTATTAGAGTCATGCAGAAGAGGGAGGACTCCAGGTAATTGAAATAAAGATGATTTTGAACATTCAAATTCATCTTTTCTTTTTTTCATATTTGGATACTTACTTGTAGTCCACAAGGTATGGGTCAAGAAGAAAAGACACTCTCCTCTGGGAGAGAGAGCAACAAGATGATTTTTTTTCCCCATATTACACAAGTGAATTTTGTTCTAACAATGTTCAACTAGATGATAACAATTATTATGTGAGTGCGCTTTGGCTTCTCATGGAAAAAAAAAAAACTCTCAGTGGAAAATCAATTGCTATAGGGTTGGAAAAGAAATCTAATCATACAGTACATTGTCCTAACTCTACACTTATTTGCTATGTGCCAGTAGTTTAATAAATTAAAATCCTGAAATCCAGTTTCCTTTTCCTGCATATATAATCTGTTTAATTCTCTTAAAATTCCCATAAACATGTATGTAATGAAATAATGTGAAAGCATAAGCTATGATAGAGTTCATAACAATTTAATAAAAATTACTATGCTTTTATTTAAATTGTCAAGTGATACACTTCTAAGGGGTATGAGGATAGTTTAAGCTAAGTAAAAATTTCAAAGAATAGATAAAATATGAATATTATAAACTATGTATTGAAAAGTATTAAAAGTACAGATGTTGCAGTACACAGATAATGAAAATAATCTATGTGATAGGATATGAGAACACTAGACTTCTATTGGACTAGTATTATAGTTCTATTTTTTTTGCTAGTTTCCATGTTAATAAGAAACTGTCAGAAAAAATTTGAAAATTATATGGATATTAAACCCCATATCCTGAAATTCTACCTTCAATATATAATATTGGCTATGTAATCTGAATTAAAACGTAGAAATATATATATGCACATATACACACACGATATTGCTATGCACTGCAACAGGGAGAAATATATTTATTAATTAAATGCAATTCAAAATAGGTCTATAGTTTCAATGTAAACTTAATTAAAATTTAGGAAGCATTTTGGCAGAAATTAAGGTGTTTCTACAATCTAGATGAAAAACATAAGTGCTAAGATAGTCAGAAATAATTTGAAAAAAATAAAGAACAAACTTAAAGGACTCCTGTAATCTAATTTCTTGACTTGTCATTAAGGTGTAAACAATGGAACTCGGTAATGGTGAAAAGAGAAATACCTAGATCAAGGGAACCAAATAACAATTTCAAAAATAGATTCACATACATATGGGCCATGAAACCAAAAAATTTGTAGTAACCATTTGTGGCAATTTGATATTATTTATCAATTCCAAAAAGATACAAATTTTGCTTGTAAACTGGTCTATTACTCTGGGCATGATACCATTTGATTGATTTAAATTCAAAATCTTCATGTTTATTTAATTGAATCAAGATTAGGGCTTTGATTTGGCCACATCATTAGGGTGTCAGAGTTGACTCCCCACCCATTTGGTGGGCTATATAAATGGAGTCTCACACAGAAGCAGACACACAGAAATAGAGAAAGCTCCATAGATGCAAGAAGAAAGAACTTTGTCACCTTCCATCCTGCAGCCCCGGGGAAGGGAGTTGAGCCATTGGCCTGATAGTTTGTAGCTGAACCCTATGCCAGCCTACAGCTGAGATACACAGAAGCTGGTCCCACTTAAGAAGCCTTAAGAGGAAAGAGGAAGGCTGTACCCTCACAGACATCACCTGCCATCTTGTTTCAACACGTGGCAACAGACTTTGGTTGAGGAAATACCTCTTATGGTACCTTGAGCTGGATTCTTTAGTGCCTTGTAGCTGTAAGCATCTACCCCAAATAAAGACCCTTTATAAAAGCCAACAAATTTCTGGTACTTGGCATCAGCACCCGTTCTGGCTGACTGATACACCATTCACATCCTCACAAGAAAAAAGCTAAAAACATGAAAGTGAAGAATGCCTCCTAAATTCTCTTCATTAGTGAAATAAGTTTACAGGGCCAACTGACACCCAAAAACTGTAGACACAGACAGATATCAAAATCAGAGTTTATTAGGAACAGAAACTCCCATAGAGCCAGAATCAAGTAGGAATAGTTAAGGAGGAGTATTAAATTGTTCTTCATATACATCTTAAGTAGTTGACCTGAATAATTACTAAAGATTGTGAATGGACTAGATTTACAGACAAAAAATACCTGAAGGTACAACTGGAGATCCAGGAACCATGCCTTTCATGAGTTGTACCTCTATTAGTCCAAACAATTTCTCAATGTAAATATCAGAGAAAACTTTCTTAAATACTTAGCAATATGGCATAATTTAATGAATAAATAGTTGCTCATTTGGTTGCTTTTTGAAATATAAGTTCTTGACAATCCTTATATTTTTCTGCAATAAATCAGTATCTTTTTACAAAATCAAACCAGTGAAGGAAAGGACAAAGACCTTCACTTCACTTATGTATTTATGAATGGAAAATATTGGTAATTCAAATTCATTCATTAAATTACTTAATATACAAATTTCAACAGTACAGATCACCATTTTTATGTTTGTTTGGTTCTGTTTCACATGGAGACCTCAGACACTCAATTGGTTTAGGGAGACAAGTATGTGTAGTCCAGGAAAAATATTACACATTGGAAGCATCTTGGAATTTTAAAGTATGTTTCAGTACATAAATTTGCATGTTTTAAATAAATAGTAGAGTTCAAGAATGAAATAATCTAAAAAAGTATCTGACCAGCACCAGCATTTAAATTTTTTGATAGTAATATTAAACTGAGAGTTTTAGTAACCATGTTATACTGAAAGATTTAATGGGACAATCTGAATCATGATTTGTTAATTATTTATATACCACAATTTCCCGAAATATTTAGGCTAGTCATTAAGTTAACAATGAGTATGTAAGTACATAAGCATAATCACTTCTGGACAGCCTCACATATAAATTGCTGTTTAGCAATATACAAACTGCCTCAAAGATTTGTACTTATGTATTGACATTCAAAGATACCAATAAAACAGCATGTTCTAAAAATATGGACACATTTTAAAAACATATTAAAACAATTCTCTTAGCCATGATAGCCCCACAGTATGACTGAGTAATAATAATCTACATTAAAAGTGAAAAAATTTCATCAGTATAGTGCACAATTTATTCAACGTGGTTCCTGGGTAAGAGACCAGTCACTTGGTTGCAGACTCCTTTATATCAGCCGCCATCATTCGTCTTTATCACATAAATGATTGCAGGCTCCATAAATGATAGCTCATCATCCTTGTCTTTTGTATAATCATATATTGCAACAACTTTCTCAATATAATTCCTAGGAACCCAGGCAGGATCCCCATCCTCACATGGATCATTGTACTGAACTACTGCAGACTTCTCATCTTCACACTGGAGGTGGTGGTGATGGAGGTGGGGAATCATCAAACATAGGAATTTTATCCAGTGGAGGTAGTGGGGGTGGGGTTGAACTATCAGCACCTGGCCCAATAGTGGATGGTGAAGGTGTAGGCACAGCAGTGGGAATTCCAATACTGCTGATTCCACTGTTCTCTCAACTTCCACTTCCTCCACTGCTTCTCCTGTGCATCTTTGGTCCCTGATTAAAAGAAGCTGTCCAGTCTAGACTATGCTGACTTCCAAAGCAAGTATTTATAAATTTAAGAAGATGGAAATCATATAGTGAATATTCTCTGACAACACTGGAATGATGAGAGAAATCAATAACTGAGGGACAAATGGAAATTTCACTAAAATGAGAAAATTAAAAAATATATATACCCTTAACACCCAGTGGATTAGAAAAGAAATTACAAAGGCAATTAGGAAAAATCTTGAGAAAAATGAAGAACAATAAAACACCAAAACATATGATGCAGCAAAGACAGTTGTGAGAGAAGATGTGCAGTTCATAATTCTTACAACAAAAAAGGAGAAAGATCTCAAATAGACCTAACTTCTCAACTTGAGGTACTAGAAATAGGAGAGCAAAATAAATTGAAAGTGAGCAGTAGGATGAAAATAAAAAAGATTCTAGTAGGGATAAATGAAATAGAGAATAAAAACTCAATAGAAAGGCTCAACAAAACCAAAAATTGCTTCTTTGTAAATATCAATAAAATAAATAAAATTTTAGTTATAGTGACAAGGAGAAAATGAGAAAAAACACACAGCTACAATCAGAAATGAGATTATTGATATTAACAGCAACCCCACCAAAATAAAAAAAGTATTATAAGAGGATACTATAAATAATTGAAACCTCTAAAATGAGATAACCTAGATGAAATATTGAAAGTTTTAGAAACACACGAGTTATGTTTGTTAACTAAAGATGAAACAGAAATCTCAACAGAGCAATAACAACTAAAGACATTAAGCCAGTAATTAAAAATCTTCCAACTAAAAAAATAACAGAAAGAAACAGTTTAACAATTAGATTACACCAAATATTGCAAAATACCAGTCTTTCTCAAATTACTCCAAAAAATTTAATCATAGTGGACACTTCCTAATTCATTATATGAGGTGAACATCACTCTAATACCAAAGCCAGATAGAGGTATCAAAATATAATTATGGACCAATAGCCATTTTTTGACCAAATACAAAAAAATCAACAAAAATACTAGGAATGGAATCCACCAGCACTTTTATGATCAAGTGGATTTATCCCAGGGAGGTAATGGTTGTTGCCTAAGAAACATAAAATGTACTAATAAATCACATTAATACAACAAAGTGAAAAAAAAACCCATAATCATCTCAGTTGATACAGAAAAATTATTTGGTAAAACAAATTCTTTACTAAAAAGGACGGTCAGAGAACTAACAATAGTATGAAACTAACTCAGTATAATGAAGGTCATAAATGAAAATTCCACAGCTAACACCATATTCAGTGGTGATACACAAATATTTCTCCATAATCAAGGACAAGAGTAGGATGTCCACTGTCACCAATGTTATTCAAAATTGTGTGGAAGTTCTACCCAGACTTATTAGGCGAGTGAACAAATAAAAAACATCTAAATTGGAAGAGAAGAAGGAACACTTTCTCTATTTGTAGATGGCATGAACTGATGTATGGAAAATTCTGAAAAAAAATCCACAAAATGAAGAGCTACTCAATTCAGCAAAGTTACAGAGTACAAGTCCAAGAAATACTAGTGATGTTTCTATAAATGCATAATGAACAATTTTAAGAAGAAATCAAGAAAAATCAATTTTCTATAACAGCAGAAAAATCTAATATCTAGGATTAAACTTAGCAAAGGGTGTAAACAAAAAACTAAAAAACATGAAAGTATTTAAATACTTAAATAAATGGAAGGTTATTTTGTGATCATGGATTGAAAGATTAAATGTTAAGATGCTCAATTCAGTCCAAAGCAATTTAGATTCACACATTTCTATTAAATTTCCAACAGCCATCTTTTAAGAAATGGAAAAGCCTGTCAACAAATTTGTATAGAAAGTTTAAGTCCCAAAAAGCAAAAACAAACAAACAAACAAAAAACCTGAAAAGAAGATTGGTGGATTAATACATCCTAATTTCAAATTTATTATATAACCACAGTAAACAAACCATCATGATACTTGCACAAGGCAGACACACAGACCAATAGAATTGAATTGGGAGTTCAGAAATGAACTATGACCTCATATCTATGATCATTTGATTTTTGACAAGGGTGCCAAGTACGCACAGAGAAAGAATACTGTCTTCAAAAAATCTTGATATGAAAATCAGATAGCTATATACAAAAGAATGAATATTGTCCCTATTCTCATCCTATACAAAAATGTTATTGGATCAACTACCTAAATACAACTGCCAAAATATGATATCTGTTGGGATTTGAAATATTTACACCAGTTAACATGTTCTTAACCTTAATCCATTCCTGTGGCTGTGACTTCATTTTAAATTGGACTTTAAAAAGACGTTTTAGTTGAGATGTGGCCAACTGAATCAGTTTGGTTTTAATTCAATTACTGGTGTCTTTTATAATCAGAACGAAATTCAGACAGATAGAGGAAGCCAGAGATAAAGATGTAAGTCAAAGAGACCTGAAGTGGAAAGAGAATGACATTGCCAATCATTAGCAAATGACAGAAAATCTAAAAATGAAGGATCACTGGAAGCCCGACCTGAAACACCACAGTGTTGGGAGAGTAAGAATTGCTTGCTCACTTCTCAATTATGGATTTCTGCCACCCTCAAAGTCCATGATCCAATAAATTCCCATCGTTTAAGCCAACTCATTTTATGATATTTGCTTTGGCAGCCAGGAATTAAGACAAACACTTAAAATGAAACATAAAGAAACTTGTTCAGGATCTTGTGTGATATGATAGTTCTTTATTACTTACACCAAAAGTACAAAAAACAAAGAGAAAAAAATAGATATAAAGGACTTCACCAAAATTTAAATATTTTTTTTTTATCAAAGTACTTTATCATGAAATTTAAATGAAGCTGCAGCATGGGAGAAATTACTTACCTGGCAGTGTGGATACTATGATCAAAAAGGTGGTTTTCCCAGGATGAGGCTTATCTGATACAGAGTTTCTCTTTGGATTGATAGAAAATTTGGTAATGGACGTTGTTGATATTAACAAACATTGTGTATATTAATAACACCACTGAATGGTATACTTACAAGTGAATAAAATGGGAAATTTTAGGTTACAGCCTAAATATATTCAATATATATTTTACAAAATAAAAAAACAGAACTTTACAACACAAACAGTAAAACCTAAAGTAAATTATGGATGGCAGTTAACATTATATTTATAATAATATTGTTTCAACAATACTAATTAAACCACCACACAGACACTTAATAGAGGAAAGCTGTGTTTGTAAGGGAGAATGTGGGAAGGCTTAGCATTCTGCATGATTTTCTTTTAAGTAAGCCTTCAACTTCTCTAATAAAAAAAGGAAAAATATAACCTCACCTCTTCACATAGAATACAAGAACCTTATTAATTTCTAATTTCATCTGCTCCTTGTTGTTCTAGCTATTGTTCCTTCATATTACAAACCTGCAAGTACAATGCTAGTATTTTTATTGTACACTGTTACCTTTTACAGATATTTTACACATTTCCCTTGGCTTGCACTCTTAATATCTCTTTGTAGATTCAGATTTTCTTCTGATATTATTTTCTTCATTCTTTTGAACTCTTTTAGTTTTTCTTCTATTGCAGGGCTTTTGGAAAGAAAAGTTTTGAGCTTTCATTCATTTTCTCCATATCACAGTTGAATATCACATTTTTTTTTTGCCAAATATACAATTATTTTTCATTTTACCTTCTCACACTTTGTTGTTTTCTTCCTCTTCTAAACTCACTGCTTCTTATGGGAATCCAGTCTTAAGTGCTATGTTCCCTGCTCCCCACTACCCCAAATTTTCAAGTACCTCTCCTCCAACCAGTCATGTTCTCTGCTGTCCTTGCCCCATTCTGCTTTGAAGCGTTTCTTTCTTTATATATATTCTTCAGCTTCATTATGATGTGATACTGTGTGGGAGAGGTGAGTGGTGTATAGATTTTGATTATTGGATTTAACTTGTTTGTGATGTGCAGAAATTCTTAGATCTCTAAGTTGATATTTTTCTCCAAAATTTATATTATCTCAGCCACTTTTTGAACCATGTAGGGTCTGTTCTTGTTTATTTGAACAGTGCTGCTGTTATTATTTTTCTCTTATCTCCTCAGTTTAAAAAATAATTATTCATCTGGTTTCAAGTTTATTGATGTAGCTTATATGGCTTTGCATTTTTCGCAGAACACTTTTTGTTACTTCACCTTGTAGTCTCAGCAGTATTTCATTTCTTAACTTACACAGCAAGCCTTGAGAAATAACTGTTTGTGAGCTCATGACTGATACAAGTAAATCTTGTATGCTTGGACTTCTCTCCCAGGAACTCTAAAGAACAATCTGTTCTGTGAACTGCTTGACAACCTTCATATCATTAGATCCCTTACATAATTGCTGTATAGTTGTAAAGTAACTTCAGCCCTACTGACAATCATTGTAAATGCTAGTTTTATATAGTTAATGTAAAGATGTAATTTCAGCTCTGCTGGCAATGATTGTAAATGCTAGTTTCATGTAGTTACTATGAAACTATAACTTCTGCCCTGCTGAGAAACATTGTGAATTTCCGTTCCTTTATTATTTGTCCTGAGCATTGCATTTCTTAATTTAGCTCCCTCATCCACAGGAAGAAATGTAGTATTAAAAAAAAAACCCTTGGTTTGTAGCAAATGGACTGAAGTCTTGGAAGCACCACACTCTCAGCCCACTGCCACAGATGAGGACATAGGCCATGAACAGGCTTGGGTCTACGACCATGTGAAGAGCTTCACTATATAAGCCCCCAATAAACACTCCTTTGCTTGCCAATCTGTACTTGTCTTAGTCTTCCTTTGGCCTGACACATCCCTCTCAGTTTGGAGGGAAGCTGTAATTTTACACGACTCCCTGCTATACTTGGAAAAAAGTGATACTCACTTCAATAGCTGCCAACTTGCACTTGAGTCATTCTGGCAAAATTTTTGTTATCATTTTTTACCTTTTACTTCCTAGAATTTCAACTTAGTTCATTTTATTTTAACCTGCTTTTTTTCTGCTGTGATTTCACGCATATATTTCTTCATTAGGATCATCTATTCGTTAATTCATTAAATATGTTTAAAACTGTTTTAAGGTACTTGGCTGCTTATTAAAATTTTAGGTTCATCTTGAAATCACTTTCTATTAACTTTTCTTTTCATTAATATGCTTCACATTTTTTTGCTTTATCTTATGTTTGCTAATTTTCATATAATATACTGTATTTGTGAGTGATGTATTTTTATTATAGGGAGTCTTGAATGTGTTGCTTTCTATAAGGGATATTGAGTTTTCTTCTCCCAGGTAAAAAACTCCTGTCAATGCCTTTTCAGCCTCTCATGATTTATGTTATTCTTTCTTAAGTAAGCTCTATTTCATTTTATCCCCCATCTTAGGTATGGTATTTACTATAGGGCATTATCCTTCCCCTAGTATGTGGCCATGTTTTTTCTTATGTCTTAATTTCATGCCTGAGTTTATCAGTGATAATTGCCATATGGTCTACCCATAAATCCAGCTTCCCTCTGTCAGTCATGACTACTAGTACTTATGTACTACTCTTGCCCCTGTAGCAGCATCTCCTAACCTGTTGGTTCTTTCTCTGCACTTATACAACTCAACATCAGCTAAGGACCTACAGAGAATCCCAGTACTGATATTTGGATATATCCTTTTGATACCCTATGATTAATGTCCCATCTCTTCACTTGGTAGAATTCATAATCTTTTCCTTTTTATATATTAAATACATTTATACTCTGCTTGTCTCTGCAACTCCCTGGTAAGCAAGCAGTACAGAAAGACAAGGAAGTCAGGAGGACCTTCTCATATACTTCAATTATTTCATGGATAACTGACCTGTTATGTGTGATTCCATTGATTGCAAACAGTTTTCATCAGCATTTTCTTCAGGTATAGAGTTGTTTGGGGAGACAGGAGAATTCTTCTACCACTTATACTGACATGGCAGAAGTCAAAATCTAACCAAAAATTTTAAATGTCTACTGATGTTAAAGATGATAGAGATAGATCCTCTAGCTCATTTCATCATTAAATTTTCTATTTCATACTTCCATTAATCATCTTAGTGATCATTTATCTTATATGCAGTGCTATATTCTGTCCATATTGCCATCCATTGTATAAACATTCTATTGTTAAATATTTTATTTCTTCTTTGACTCAGAAAAATTTAAGGACACAATTTTGGTTTTCTTTATTTTTAAGTTTCAGATTGAAAGTTCCTGCAGTTTTTATGTTGTAAATATTAATTTTAAAATGATTGTACTTTTTTCAGATAAAGTATTTTTATAGGTTAAATTTTGAAAATCATTGTAATTTATGGATTATTTTATAATAAATTTTATAAATGACTCATAGTTGTTGGGAAGGAAAGTTTCAAATGTTGTTATACAAATGTAAAATTATAAAATATATTAATAAATTTGTGGGAGATGTTGCATTGCTGGAGTATTTGGAAATTTGATGTGCTTTGTTCATTATGCCACTCATTTTATTAATTCAGTAAATTTTATTAATTTATTAATTTTATTTATTTATTAATTTCAGTAAATATTTTATGTATATCTATTATGTACCAGATACTGTACACATTTTAGCAAATAATTAAAGATATTTATCTTCTTGTGCCCCATATTCGATCTTGGAGATACACAGAAATATACAGACATAAGTGATATGCCACATTAGAATGAGAAAATTAATATTTAAAAAATGAAAACAAAGGACAGACTATGTGGTGAGAGAATTGGGGGCAAGGGCATAACAAAGCAATATGGAATAATGTGGTCAGGAATGACTCAGTAAAATGTGGCATTTTATCAAAGATTTGAAGGGAGAAGAGTAAGTCATACATATACATGAAAGGAGAGTGTTATAAATAAGGGAATCTCCAGTGAGTGAAAAGTCCCTGTGCCAGGGGTGAGCCATTGGAGTAACCTGTGAGGAGGTCACTCTAACAAGAATGATGTTCTGTTGTGTGGGGTGTGAGTAGTAATCAACCAAGTCCATGTATGCAGATGAATATAACTGATATGGAGAAAAACTAGGTAGAGGGGTGTACATGGAGGGTTTAAGGCTTTCTGTCTTAAAAATAATTAATAGAAAATTCATGAAGGATAAGAACACTTTTGAACAATCTGAAATAGATTAAGCAGAAAGTCATACAAATATCTCAGAGGAAGTGAGACTCAGACAAATGGAATACAAAAAAAATCATCTGTAATATTATTTAATTGTGTCTTTTTATCTGAATGCAAAGATTATTTTATTATTTTATTTTATTTTAAGTTGTGAGTTAACAAAACAATCATGCATACCATTCAGGATGCCCATACATTGCCTGACCACCAACAATTTACATTTTTGTGACACTTGATACAAATGATGAAAAGATATCATCATAATAAAACCATTTATAATCCATAGTTTTTATTTGGTGTATTTTCCCAAAAAACCATTCTATTAATTCCATGTGTTAGTATTGTATATTTATTATATTTCATGAGAGAATGTTCTCATATTTGTACTGTTAACCAAAGACCATCATTCACCACAGAGTTCACTGTGTTATGCATCTCTCTGTCTTGTACAATCCATTCAAAATGTATATTCGGTGGCTCTCGGTTTCATCTCAGCATTGTGCTGTGATCAGCTCAATCCACTTCAGAACATTTTCATTACTCCAAAAGGAAAAATCCTATATCACCTCATACCCCCCATTATTGACTCTTTGCATTGATATAATACCTTCTTTGCCATTGCTGTTAAATATTATAATAATTAGTTATATATCCCAACATATCTCCATATTCTTAACACCATGTAATAGAGGAACATTCCTGTATTTGTACCATTAACCACAATCAATATCCACCATTGAAATCACTGTACTCTACAGTCCCTATGTGGCGGCCATCAATGGAGGTGCTTAGCTCTCGACAAGACCAGATGCAAGACAAGGTCTGTGGCTGGTCAAGGAGGGATCAAGGATACCCGACTTACTGAGGAGGACTGGGCACTTCAGAACTTGGGGCCTCTTTCACCCTGGTTATAATCTTAATCATAATAGCGATATCTTTCCTTTTTAAATTGTTTACCTGCAAAAACATGCTCCTAGCTTATGCTGTGATTGGTACC